>JBBPMF010000267.1:0-37573 GCA_038090175.1 Austroboletus eburneus | reverse complement strand
ACCACGCTCTATACGGAGACTACGAGGTGCGGGAACAAGATCGACTAGCTATCTCTATGGTGGATGACGGGCATATATACCTATCGTACACGTGATGAATGCCAATCGGTAAGCCAATGGGCTTACAATAGTTTTGACTTAAGCGATGCAAATTCGATCAATTAATGATACAGCAACGAGAGAGGTTTTGCTTTACCTGCCAGCCTTAATAACAGTTACAACGGATCTTCAAATTACTTGAAAGATTTAGTTTTTGACGGTAGCATGTCCGGAATGAGAAGTACCGGGAAATAGTCGAATTCACTCGCAACGGTTTACATCGCAACGCAAGCAAGGTTTTAGCGGCGGCATTACGGGTACCTCCAGGGCGTGTGAACTAAATACTGTCCTAGGTATGTACTGAACACAAACCTCAGATAAGTTAGCAAGTGGTCCAAGAAGACATCGAAGGTGAGTATACTACGATTCTTGTGTAAGCAGAGTGCATGCCTTGGAGTGGCTCGCAGTGCGCATAGCTACTTCTTTCCCCCCATCCTCTTTCTCTCTACTATGCATCCTTGATACGTTCTGCCCTTCCGCCCGATCCCCCTAGTGTTGAGTCATGACTCCTCGACTGAGGCGCTTCCATCTCGTTAGTAAAAGGTTTGGCTCCCACATTCCCCCCTTTTATAAGGAAGCTTTGATCTTGGTCATTAGCTTCACAGCATTTTTATAATTTTACATCCGTCAATGCATCAACGGCCAAAATGGACCGTTGATGAGGTTGAAGGTTAGGAGCGACAACCCTTATCTCAGGAAAAAATGCTCACAAATCATGTACCTATCTGTTGCATGCCTTGGCAGATAATATTCTCACGATGGTCGCTAGAAGCTCTAGGTGGGTCTGTCTGTCAGACTGCGGGAAATAATCAATTTCATAGGTATCCCAGCACATGGGATCCAGCAGGATCCAGCCTGAGATCGAGATAAAAGAAATCATGTTAAATTTACCCAGCTCCTAGTACGGAACGGGTGTAGCGTCCTCATCCACCGTCCATCACACGGTCCAGGTATCAATTTCATGCATCTGTCCCTAGAACAACCGCGCAATAAGTACACCACCATTGTGCGGGTCAACTTCTGTGGGTATGTTATACCTATAACATTCGGTCAATGACACCAGAAGAAAATCGTCATATTGGATAGCTGTTTGCTTACTTCTTCATCAAATCCTCGATAGCGGGCTTGATCTTTGCAATATGACCATCGGAATGCAACCCTTTCCCTAGATACGACCGTTGAACGATGTCTGCAAGTCACCGCTTTCAAAGTACAACTTGCCAACTATGATCCGAATCTCGGCGTCCCCCGTTTTCCGAGCCTCCTGGATACTCTTATCGGCGTACGAAACCGCCTCTTTGACATACAGACCGTGAAGATTGACTTCCCCGGGTTTACAGTCCTGTCGGAGCGTCGTGTCGCGTGAGTGAAAACCACGATAATTCGATGCCTCGCGATGCCATACCATGTTGTTTTCTATCCCACATCACGAAGTCAAGTGGTATCCACGAATACGAGATCCAGGCTCACGTCTGAATATCCAAGCGCTCGCTTCCGCATTAAGACTCTCCATCGTACGCTCGTGTTGCTTTCCTTGCTCTGAAAGTTGCTTGGCGCGGGCGCCGTCACCGCGACTGTAGGCTTCGTGACTCTCTTGGAAACATCGTGCCATCAAATCACCCTGTTCGTTTGCTTTGGCGCGGAGGGCCACATAATATTCGTCATGCTGGTTGGTTTGATTTTGATCCTTTGGGAGGCAATTAGCCTGCCGTAAATGAGAAGAGGATCAAAAAAGTACCTGGTGGGGCCTATAGTCTGAACGTGGAGGGGAGATTGGCTTTGACTCCTTCTCTTGCGTAGAAATTTGTAAAGGGCGCTGCCATCCGTTCGAGGAACAGTTTGGCCATCCAAACGCTTCATGTACAAGAGACTACTTACTGGGCGGCGATGTTCGGTTGTCTCTGGGAGCACCTGTGGGCGAGTTATCACCTGTTGGGGAGGTGGCCGTTCTGCCACATAATGTTCTTGGTAACCGGTTGGTGGTTGTTCTTGAGCCGTCGAACCACCACACAGGGCCCTGACCAAGGAAAGGATGACATCCATCAAGCCCGCCATCGTAGAAGTAGAAAACGGGATCCGTTGTCACAAGCGAGGAAGCGCTCGACGGCATCGAACTTCTAATTACACACGGTGCGGTTAAGGCACTGCGGGCGCATGACATCGAGTACGAACTAATCACATAAATACAGAGCAAATTTCAACCCAACAACACGAGAGTTCAGCACATTCCCTGGGCCAACATAATAACTCCCCGACTTAAATCTCCAGCCCCACAAGGATATACGCCGGGTTAACCTGGAAGGGCGGTTTAGTGACAACGCTTCCACCGACGTACATGAGTGAATGCAAAAGATCGTCGAGCCAATTGAATGACTTGTCGAGAACGATTACGAGTGCGGAACATTCCAGATATTCATCGGCGAGCTCCAAGAGGGCAACGATACTACATGATTTGTAGGTCAATCGGATGGGTGAATTGAATGAATCGAAAGCTCACCTTTCGCGAAGGCTGACGGCTGGGGCATTTTTACCATCGATGTAGAGCGTCTTGGGTTTTCCGGCCAATTCGAGGACAACTCCATCAAAAGTAGTTCCCATGTGTGGCACAGAGACGACGACGCTTTTAGCAAAAGATAAGATGCTCAATCCATTACGAGGAAAGATGTTCAAGAGAAGATCCAGAGCATCGTTTGAATGCTTGGTAATTATACCATGAGCACCACTTGCGCAACCATCGTCTGGAGTCAATGGTGGCGTAGAGAGGCCGTCGGGAGACTCCGGTATTCCGGGGATGTATCTTGAGAAATTAGTGGATGGGATTCGAGTATTGGGAATGTGATTATCGATCGAACTTGTTTTCTCGGGAGGCGAAAGCGAAAAAGATGAATCGGGAGATTGCGAAATGATGCGCGTCAGACCGCCTGTCACACAGTCTGGCGACCCTCCGTCCGGAGGGCATTTCACTTTGGGGATGTCAAAAACGCCACTGAGTGTCCAAAGTCAACAACATGTGCCAATGACGTCAATGAGAAGACGTACTTTGGGTCCGCCAGAGAACGCGGTAGAGTAATAGTACATGTCGTTGCTGCCCTGCATGTGGCAGACGGCAAGTACGCTCGGAGTGTTGTCAGAAGTGAGTGCCCCATCTCCAACGGCGTGACGGCCGTTGCTATGTTTGAAGTGAGGGGAAAAGGTCAAAGGGTATAGAAGGGTACGAACGTGGGGCAAAGACTAAATTGTTGTTGCGAACAATTCGAAAGAGTAGACTGCGACATGTTTTTCCAACTTGACTTCGGAGACGGGTGGATACTTAATAAAGATGCTGGGGGGTAAGAGGATGAATATCGTGGATGGCAACGTCCAGGAAGGAAAGCGCACCAGGACTGCGGTGGTGGTACTGGTGCAAGGCGGGCACCGCATCTGCTATCCGCCATCGGATCTCCACGTGCTCCCCCGGACACCACGACTCGTGAAATACACTACCAAGACGACCTTTCTCGCTCACACCTCAGCGCGCACGTATTGTTTTTTATTTGTCAAAAAATGCGTTGTGGGCCCTCTTTTCGATGTTTCGCTCGTCGTTGCTCGTTCTGTGCTACGGGCCGACAGGGGTGTCGGGGGGTCGTGAAGGCAAGTTTAGGGCAGGTCGGGGCACGAGATTATGGCGATTGTGGCTACGATATCGACGGGCACATTGACCAACAGCGAACACGACGCTGCCAACTTGATCGGTGAGTATCTCGTCTCCCTCAGCAGGACCGATAGCCCCTGTGCCGCGATCCTGCCAATACCGGGTGCTTCCTACCTGCTGTCTGGCTGGATGTCACTCTGCCGTTTTGGATACCGTACTCACCTATCTCGAAAAACAGTTTCTTTTTGAAAACAAAACATGGCTGACGCAGGAAGGGGTCGTGGTGGATTTGGACGAGGGCGCGGTGACCGTGGTCGGGGCCGACGTGGTCCGCGCCGTGGAGGTCGCAAGGACGAAGAAAAGGAATGGTACGTAGCGATACCATTGCATAAGGCTATGTTCCAACCAACGACCACAGGGTCCCCGTCACCAAGCTCGGGCGTTTGGTCAAGGACGGCAAAATCAAATCTATGGAAGAGATCTACCTCTTCTCGCTCCCTGTAAAAGAATACCAGATCGTGGACTTCTTCCTGCCCAAACTCAAGGACGAGGTCATGAAAATCATGCCTGTGCAAAAGCAGACTCGCGCCGGTCAGCGCACAAGGTTCAAAGCCTTTGTTGCTATCGGTGATTTCGACGGACATGTTGGACTGGGCGTCAAGTGTGCCAAGGAAGTTGCTACCGCCATCCGCGGTGCTATCATCCTGGCCAAATTGTCCGTCATTCCTGTGCGGAGAGGTTACTGGGGTGCCGCCCTTGGTGAACCCCACACGGTGCCATCCAAGGTCAGCGGCAAGGTTGGGTCTGTCATGTGCAGATTGATTCCTGCTCCGCGTGGGACTGGTATCGTTGCTGCACCAGCCTCGAAGCGACTGTTGCAGTTGGCTGGTGTGGAGGATTGCTACACGCAGTCCAAGGGATCGACGGCAACGATGGGCAATTTCCTCAAGGCCACGTTTGCTGCTGTATGTTGCGCTTTGATTCGTGTGTTACGGTGCTAACGCCTCCGGTCAGATCACGAAAACATATGCGTTCCTCACGCCTGATTTGTGGCGAGAGATACCGGTGACGAAGGTGCCGTACGACGAGCACAGTGCTCACTTGCAGCTCACGGCGGGCAAGAAGGGATACTAGTGACATTTTCATGCTGTAGGAGACATTCGAAATTGGGTAGCGAGATGTCTTGACGACATTGTGATTTGAACTCTTGTTACGCCGCACGAGACAAGACGGAGCTGAACGAGATTCGTGTGACAAATTGGGTGCCAGTGTCGTAGTAGATTTGCAAACAAGAGGATGTGTCTAGAATTCGGAATCACCCGCCTTCTTCGGAAGAGATGCGTGTCCGATATTTATTGACGTTCTCTCTCCTCCGCCTTCGTCCGCTCTCTCCCCGATGCGTCCATCCATCGAGGACTTTCCCTCCTCCCCCTCGTCCGCCTGGAGGTCCGTCCCCGTCCCCGCCCATTTTTTTAAATTTTATTTTCTGACGCTTTTATAGCTGCACCCACTCCCCATCCTCGCCCACCCAGGATCTCTCCCCCGTCACCCCAGACTCCTGCTTTCCCCTGCGCGGCCCGGACCAGTTCTCTCTCCAGATCGACCTCCTACCACAGCCCCCCGTTCCACCCCAGAAGTCTTCGGACTCGTGTTTCCTCTCCGAGGACGATGTCGGCAATTTACACGTGTTGATGAGGAGCGGAGGCCACTGGGAGGACATGTACGATCGCTTTGAGAGCTCTCCGCCCCGCCGCCCTCATACCGTGCATCGCACTCCGCCGACGTCACAAGTTGGTGCAGCCGACAAAATTTCCTGGGAAGTCGCCCACCCTACCCCCGCGGATCCTGTCGATCCTGTCGATACCTCGCGTTGTAGCATCCTCATCCGCGAGGTCAGTCTCCTTGTTGGGCTGTCTGGAGAGGATGAATATCTCTCGCCTGGCAACGATCGTCCTCATGTTCGTGATGAATCGAGACCAGCACCTGACGTTCTACCCCTCAATCTTGCTCCCACAAAATCTCTTGCTTCGCGCAAGCGTAGGAACGCCAGTCTTCCGCACAACACATCTCCGCCTGGCTCACATGCCGATAGTACCAATATCGGTCTATATAACGAAAAGCCTCCGTCAGGCACATCAGTAGATTTTATGAAACCAATCGCACGCCACAAGAGCGTTGATGCTGTCCGTCCATCTCTGATGACACTTCGCCGTCAAGGACAGGTGTTTGACTTGGACCCATCGCTTGGCTACGCGCCTTTTCGAAACGCGGTTCATCTGGACGATGCCTTCATTCATCCTCGTGACCCTCCCCCAAAGCCGCCGACGATTTCGATTCCACCCGCCGACCGGTGTTCTTCCCTTGACAGACTAGAATGCAGTTTGCGGAAATTAGAGGCATACGCGCCGCGTAATCATCGCAAGTCGCAATCTGAAGGGCAGCCCCCTGATCAGGTTGCCCGTCCGAACGATAAACGTCCATCTCTTCCTCCTCCTAGGCGCTTGAAGAAGCAAAAATCGATTCCAGAGGTTATGTCTCGCTACCCATCACGTGCTGCACATGGTCGCTTTTCGGGTCCTCTTCCACCTTCGAGACCGATACCACCTCCGCAACTCGTCATACCGCGGACATACTCAGTAGCCCCTGCGGACGACGAACACCACGAGGGAGACGTTACCCCTGCTTCGTTCATGGACATGGACATTCCTCGCACAACAGAGGCTTCTCTTAAACGGCAAGCTTCCCTGAAGAGAAAACAGAAAATGAAAGGCCTAGTCAACGTCGCTAAGCGAGTAAGCCGAGGGGTCATTGCATGGGGAAAGAATTTGACGGGGTCCACTAAGCCTTTGGCTGTCGGGCAAGAAACTGCCGCTGTTTAAAGCGCCAGCGTCTAAATTATGTGTTATTATTGGTTCGTACGTATCATTCTGGAATGATTTTTTTTTTACCTTGATGGTCTCTCCAAATGTATCCCTAGTGACAAACTAATCCTGTAGTCCAACGTCGTGATTTTGTGTATGCTTTAGGGTGTATTCCCCCGCTCGTCGTGTCTATCGTTGTAATCTTGATATGTTGGATTCGACAGACTGCTCGCTCGTCGCCCATTCAGCGATTGCGAGTTTATGAATAAAATTACAATCATGCAGTCACAGTGAACGAAAGTTGTGGTATGCATGCAAACGACAGAAACATAAAAAGCGAACGAGATATCCAAATGTCGAAGCAAAGAAAGGTATCCGATTGTTGTTTCAAAACGAAAAAAAGAGGCGATAGAAAGTGCGAGGTTTAGTTTTCGACCCTCTTCACCAGCAGAGGGCATTGGCTGCCTGCCTCGAATCGACCGGATACGTAGGGACGCGTGAGTACGCTGAGGGAAGCACGGGGGTGAGCAATTCCGCAGAGAAGCAAAAGCCAGCGAGCCCAGCTTACACGTTGGCCTTGTAAATTTTCTTGTCTGCAGTCTCGGCAAAGGAAAAGTTGGTTAAGAGGATGTACAAGAACGTCTTCATCTCGATCATCGAGAAGCGCATGCCGATACAGGACTAGCAGGAGATAATGGGCGGTCAAGACGCACGGCGGCCGCAAGAAAAATCACATACCCTAGGACCAGCCGAAAAGGTAAGGAGGTTGTAATAGAACCCCGGCAACGCCTCGACAGCGTCAGGTAAATGATCCCAGCGTTCAGGGCTGACAGCCAGAGTTCAGACCATGAAGCATACGATTCAGTGTTTCGAGCCAACTTACTCGAATTCCCATGCACTCTCGCCCCAAATCTCCTTGTCCAGGTTGAAAGCTTCTACAGGTACGTGTACGAATTGTCCTTGGCGTATATGGATGGATTTTTGATCGGATATACTTCCGTCGCGGAGATGTAAAGGGTATGACGTCGGAATTTCGTCATCTTGGGTGGCCACGCGTAACGAAGAGTGCACTGGTGGTATAAGCCGCAATGTCTCGCGAACGACGTTATCCAAATACTGGTGGTTGGATAACACAGTGTAGAAGGAATCGAGTTCTTCCGTGGTCAAGTAAGACAACGGGGTTGATGGCGCTATTTTCTTTAGCTCGTTGCGAAGACGCGTCTGAATATCAGGATGTCTAGCCAGCAGCAACAAGGTCCAGGTGATAGAGAGAGATGTGGTATCCGTGCCCGCAAATATGAATGTGTTGATATTGTGAAGGATGTCTTCATCTGAAATTCGTTGATCGAGGGGCAAATCCGTCGCCAGGTTTGATTTCACTAGAGTATCGTCAGATAAATTTCGGTGAAAAACCCATCAATTACACACGAAGGAGACTGAGAAGATCCTTTTCCGTGTGTTTGGTACCGTCTTTTTGGCCTTGTATAATTCTGGCCTTCTTCAACTGAATGAGCTTTCCAGCAACTCGGTTGATGATAGCACTACAACGTTTGATCGTCTTGGTACGTTTGTCCGGCTGTGCAACAAACGTGTCAGAAAAAGTTCTCGAGTACGACGCGTCAACCTACGAAAAATGCGTGTAAAATAGGTAAATATATCCAAGTCATCGTTTGGATGAGACCACCCTGCCCGAGAGCAATCTCAAACATCTCCTTGTAAGCAGAGAATAGCTCGTCCGACTCATTTTGGATGGCGTTGAAATGGTAATCAAACCCTGACGACATGTCAGCTTTTCGTAATCAATAACAAGGCAGGATCTCACCTGCCAGACCGATCAAGTCAAATGTGGCCCGGCTTATCCAATGAGAGACGTCGATTTCGACGCCCTCTGCATTGGCAGGAGGCCCGTCCAACAGCTCGAACCACTTATCGCGTAACTCATTCCCCTTGCAAAACGCGACTGGCACGAGAGCTCTCAAGTTTTGAATGGAAAAAGCAGGCGTAGCAACGCGTCGTTGACGTTTGTGAACGTGGCCTTCTGCAGCAAGCATACCGACACCAATGAGAGCCGCGATCATTCTGCGTGATTGCCACGGTTTCTCGTAGATGGTGCTGTTCTTGAGCACATGGGACATGGAGACTGGATCAAGGGGAAGAAGACGTTCGTCCCACTGTGATTAAGCGCAATGAGCTGGAATCCAAAAGTAATGCCTGGGACCACTTACAGGTCCGACGCCTCTTATGCGTACGTTCCTGCCGTATTTCTGGGCGTACAGGGCATGGGCCCTTGGGGAAACAGACGGACTGAAATAAAAATGAGTACCAGTGGTTGCAAGAGCCACTACGGTGCGCACTTGAGGACATAGGACATGTGGTTTCCAAAGAATGACCGCACCGGCGGGCCGGCGAGGTTGCGGAGCGAGTTGGGACGATTAACATGATATAGAGTGAAACGAATGGCGATGAGTAAACATATGAGAGCAGACCCAAGTGTTGTGAGCAAGATCATCATAAACAAGGAACAAGTTCGATGTAACGTATTGATGTCATCACACTAGAAACCGGAAACAAAACTGGGAATCATCGGAAGTACATCAGAAGGCGGCGAAGGAAACTCGTCCAGGTTGACCGCACTCAAACTTGTCCCACTGAGCATCGCCAGTCTCACACAATCATTCCCCTCGCCCCCACCCGACCGCGAAGGACCACACCCTTCCGTCGACTCCTTGTAGTCCAGCGAAAGTAACACGCCCTTGTTCATCAAAATGCTCCTCGTCTGCGCCCGTCTCAGCTCAAACATCTCTTCCGTGACACTCTCCTCGTCGTTCCTGTCCGTAACGCTCTCCAGCGACACCATCGACGACCTGCTGGACTCCCCACCATCCCAAGTCATGTCCGGAGCCGAGCTTCCTAACGACTTGCTGTCCTCATCGCTCGTCGTTGTTTCGTATATGACCAGGGAATCCTGCGGACCGTGCGGACCTGCGATCAACGACGACTGTGCTCCACCCAATCCGTTGGCCAGCATGTTACGCGACGACTTGCTGAGCGTCCATGTTCGCACCAGAGGGTTTGGCTCACTTTTCGTTTGATTCTCATTGTCCTCGAGCTCCTCTGGTATGCGATCCAACATGGTCCGAGTCCGAGGTGGTGGGACGTAGAGCGTGGCCGGAGCGAACTCGGACCACGTCGTCTGTGGGCTTGCGGCCGGCGCAGGATGTTGAAGACTACATTCGGATCGCTCTGCGCCAGATCGCTGTTTGCGTAGAACTCGCGTCAAGCTGCGGATGGGCCAGGCATCGAATAGTCGTCGCCGACGCTCCCTATTGAGAACGGGGGGTGGTCGAGCGAGCGGGGTCGACGTTTCCTCCTCGTATGGATTCGGTAGCTTTTCATAACTGGTTTTGATGCGCGATCCGGTCGCGTCCTCGATGGGGTTTGATTCTTGGCGTCCCAGGCACTTTGAAGGCGGTGTAGAAACGCAGTCTGTAGTCCTTGTTCGACGACGCAACATTGCTCCTCCGATGGCCAGGCCGATGAATCCGCCCATGACCAAGACGACGACGACGATTGCCGCTACGATAGTTCCTGGCACATCTTCGGTGTTGGGCACTCGGACCTGATTATCGCTTATCTGGACTGATGTTGGTGGCACGGGCGGGAATACGACTGGCTGAGAAGGCACAGAGACAACTGAAGGTCCTTCGACAACCATTTCTGACGACTGTAACGCGGTACCTAGCTGGCGACTGACGCGTAGTTGCCCTGGTGTACGATGCGAGAAACTCGATGTCTGGCGACGGACGTTGTGAAAACGTCTACTGGCTGTGGATATTAACGAAGAAATGGGGACGGGTGAAGTTGTGGGCGCCATGGTTGCAGTGGGTCGTTTGTGAGGAATAGATTGAAAGCACTCTGGCACTGTCATAAATATGCTAGTGGCTGACTATGTCAAACTTTTGTAGTGTCAGCATGGCGGCTGACAACCATCCTGTCGTCGAAGGATGCGTCGGCGCTCGGCGGGTTCGATGGTAATTAAGTGTGATCGCACCTACAGAGCATGCGGACACCGTGGTCAAGAGTGCAATCCAGTCATGTGCGACATTCCGAGCTTGCGTCTAGTGAATCGGCCATTTCACAATATCGCGAAAGTTAGCCTACACGAAACTTACTGGGCAGGGTCATGTACAAGCACCCTCACTAAGTACAATAATCAGAGGTAGACGTCTGAAGGTTATTCATTGCTTATCGTAGCCACATGTTGAAACACAGCAATCCAACCAGCGATTCTCAAGAAAATACTACATTTCGAGTCCATAAGATCGTCGAGTAGCTCTTCAGCGATTCATTAGTACATTAGATCAACATCCCCCTACGAGAAGCAATCAGCGTTGCACACCTATACGATTCAGAGACACATACGCAATGCTAGCCGTCTGCAAAGTCCTAGAGGGCGCGTTCTTGAGTCTCAAGGATATTCAGGTTAAAAAACCAAACAGGCTCACGAAATGAATCCGCAAATCATAGCTGACGTGGCATATGTTGCAATAATTTTTGCTTGCGATGGTGCGAGAGCGCTAAGTACACCAATCTGGATACCGAGCGAACCTAGGTTTGCAAAACCACAAAGCGAATATGAAGCGATGTTGTATGCGCGCGAGGACAGAGGATCAGAGCTCTTCTGGATGGCTTCAAGTTCTGGGCCGACCTCATCAAATATACGATCTCCTGATTTAGTCGGTCACGTACCAAGATAAGCAGCAAACTCGTTTTCAATAAGTTTTGTGGCAAGCAACTGAGAGACACGTAGGATCTCGGGAAACGGCACTCCTAATTAGGACATTCTATGAAAAAATGGACGCAGGAGGAGTTGGACTCGTGACGAACCGAGCAAGAATGCAATTGGGTATCCGATATATCCCAAAATGAGTTGCAGAGTAAGATTGTGAATTCCGAATCCGCGGCCAATCCAAGTTAGCACACCATTGACAGTCGAGACAAGGGACAGAATGATAAGCACATTCGTCCTATATAGGCCACGTCAGTGTGCGAGGCAACGTTTTATGTGCAAAAACGCACAAAATTTGGCCGGCAACATTTAGACCAAACAGGCCACCTTTGGAGAAAGCATGGAGTGCATTAATGGGGGCATCCTCGGGTTTCTGCTCTCCACGGTCGATTACGACACGTCCGCGGGTCACAGGTTCATCCACTTCCGGTACACGCATCTTGCTGATAGCTATAGATGCAGGTATACTCATCACAGACGATGTCACGAGATTCTGTGCGGGCACTCCAAGTGATACATATGCACTGAGGACCGCACCAGATATGGTCGAAAACCCTGGGCAACTGTTATCAGTGACCAAGGTTGGCAAAAATCCCTACTTACCAGATGTCATAATAAGGTGAATCTCAGATCGAGTCATAGAGTTGACATACGGCTTGACCAAACAAGCTGACTCTCCTTGGCCAACCCATGGAGAGGCAGCGGCGACGACGGCCTCGGCTCCGGAGACATTCAGCAACTTAAAGAAGAACCACGCGCTGGTCTGGTTAGGTGACAAGCATGGCGTGGATGACAGCAAGTACTCACAATCCTCTTATTATCCATTGCATTACGCCAAGCTTCAGATTCGTCAATAATCACCCAGGTTGATGCTCTGGTCAACGAGACTCACATGATACAACATTTGCACAGTTGCAATGAAGAATATAATGGCCGCGAGCTGTAGGCCATCAACGACATAGAAGAGTACATGGACATTCAACGTACGGTATTGACGAAGAACCAGTTGCTGGCAATGACTTGTGCATCAAAGAAGAATTGTGCACCGACATACGCTTGCGTTAAAAAGTCATAAGCCAGATCGGCAATGTAACGGAACAGTGAATAGCCAGCTTTCGACTTGAGTACGAAAAGGGCAATGGCCTGTTGAATGAACAACCCAACAATGACAGTGGGCCTTTGCACTTTTAGGGACGACTAGGTAGTCAAAATTACGATGCGTACCAGCATACGGCAGATCGATTGGTCGATGACAAGTAGAAACTACACTGGAAGACGAACAGACCAAAGACAGAGATTGCTCTGTGACCAAGGTCTTCACCCTGTGACATCAATCAGGACCGGAAAAGAGGACTGAAGTACAAATATACACACCGATGTGACTGGGAAACCGAAAGCGGAGCCAAAAACGATGCCGAGAAGACAGAGCCAACCAATGGCCAACCTCAAACGGCGGGGCAAGCGATACCAAGGTTCCTGGACAAGTGGTATCCACACGGCGGCTACTGGTCGCGTGACAACGGAGTTTGGAATAAACCGAAATGCAATAACGCTGAAAGGCACGTTTGGTAGGCGCTCGAGGACAGTGGGACAAAGTCTGCACTCACGTTAAGAAGAACCAAGCAAAGACCGTCTGCACGATCCTACAAGAACTCTGAGCATGCACGAGACACAACAGAAGGGACACTTGCCATCTATCGCGCGTCGCCTTTAATACGGTGGAAGATATCCACCAACCAAGGATCAAGGCGGCGAGGCCAATCAGAAAAATGACGCGTAGATTCCATTTCGCTACGAGCCCTTCCTCCTGTGCGAGTTCTTCCTTTTCCTTATCGTGCACAACGAGGGGGTCAGCGCGTTCGACATCGACTGTGACTTTCGGGTCCGACGAGCTTGATGAGTGTTTTCTCTGTACGGGTTGGGTGCCGTCATTCGGGGCTACACGGGTGTCTGCCATGGGGGCGCAGGACGATGAAAAAGGGAAGAGAAGATAAAGAGCCGAGAATGGTCCACATGGGCTAGTGGTGAGTATAAGTATGAGAAGGAAAGGAAGACGTGCCTAGCCAGATCGGGCCGATACTCGTCACCGATCACCGGTCACCGACCGCCGATATGTGTCTGATCGAACGTTAGAGACTCCTTTGCAATTTTGCTTGCTCACCGGCACTCGCATCGTCCGCTGTCGGCACTCATCTCTGTCTTTCGTCTAGTCGCACTAAGTGAAAGAACCCCCGGGACAACCATTATTGCTATCTTGTATCGACTGCGGTCGGCTGTCTGATATAATGATGGCGGAATACCACATCGCTACTAATACCCGAGATCTACAGCCAAGCTGCCCAAAATAGCCCACCACACATCGTTGAAAACATCGCAAACTTTGGCGTCCAACGACTCGCCACACTCATCATACCTTCAACGCCTTGATCGACTTGCCACTGGCAATAGCAAGCCATTCCCCCGGAGCTGTCGAATGACCCGTGTTCATCGTCATGCCAGGGATTTGCGGCGACCACGCAAGGTTCGTCACTTCACTGCTCGCGCAGTACGCCATAATTGGGTCCGTGACGATCCTCTTCTTCACATCCGGTCGAGGAGAGTTCAGCCGTGAATTCGCCGTTCGCGGTGAAGTCGCTGTCTGCGTGTAGCCCGCAAGGTCCCATAATAACACCTGACAATCATCACCTATAATATATCTCAGTCTGCTTCTTTCGATCGTTGGATTCGAAACATACTCGCAGTCGCAAGTAGAGGACGGTCTGTGGCGCTCCATCCCATCGCATTTACTTGACCACGGTGCCCTCTCAGCTCAATGACCGGCTGCCCTGGACTTCGCATATCTAGGATTTGCACATCTGTCCCGTCCATGTGAAAGGTAGACATGTAATTCGAGTCGGCAGGGTTGAATGCAATGCGGAGTAGCGGGGATGTGGGAAGGCGAGTCGATGATGTCGGAGGGGCTGCTCCTTTCGGTGTGGGTGTCTCGTACAGGATCGTGGAGTGCTCTAGGCTCCGCAAGTCAAACGCACGAAGGCTCCCATCAGCGCCAACAGAGACGAATATATCCGTCGATCCGGGAAGCCAGGCGACATCATAGACTTCCCGGTCATGTGCGATAAGCTGGGTGATTGCCGTTGCGGTGTCGATGTTCCATACCGTGCATGTCGTATCAATAGACGATGTCACCACAAGGCTGGGCGCCTTTTCGTTCCAGGAGAAACTAGTCAGAGGCGCGCCTGTATTCTGGCTTTGCACCTTTGATTGCTACAGAAGGATCAGCAAATATTTTGAACTTGTAAAGGGCAGGCCAACCCCAGATAAGGCAGTTTTCAGAGTCAAACGATGCCCTCCCCCACTGGGCTGTCTTCCCACATACGCAGATGACGCGGGCGGTGCATCTCCAAAGTATTCCCAGACTCTCAGCGCATCGCCGGTAGTGGCGAGTAGCTCCGCAGATGGAGCCTTTCCCGACCAAGGAAAACCACCTGCGCTGGCAGGCTGCCATTGCAAGTTCGTGGCGGGGTATCCGTGATTTGCCTCGACGAGGGTAACAAAGTCAGGGTAGTCGGTGTAGTCGTCTTCCACGAGAACTCGCTCGTCTTGAAGTCCGACGATTGCGATTCGATTGCGATAGTCTTCTGTGAAAGATGCAATTCCGAGACGGAATGCCGAACGAGGACGAGACTGATGGCCCGGCGCCGTAGACTTGCACCAGTCAATGGCGTGCACGGGCCCTCGTTGGCGTCAGACTGCAGTGAATATGCGCAACGCTGGTCGACTTACAAGGTGCTTCGTACTGAAGCAGAGTCGTCTGGGTCATGAGGTGGTTTGAGGCGGAGGTGGCTGTGAAACAATTTACAACCGAATATGTCAAGTCGGTCATCTCACTCAGACGCTCAGCTATAAAAATTCACTCGGGCAATGACAAGAAATCACAAGTCTAGTTTGGCATATTTTACATCAAAGCAGCTATGTACAGACAGCATGTCGAAGCACAAGACCTGGCGCAGCAGAGCAGTAGTAAAATATAAGCGGAGGCGAATTGACATCGGAAAATTGGCGGGCTCGTCGGGTCGAAGTGTCGAGATGCTGATGGAGGACGAGAGAAGTCGAGAGGTGTAGCAGAGGGAAGTCGAATGGTAGAGAAAGTCGGATATTTGCATCAACGAGCGCGCCTTCGAGTTTTCAGATCAACAATGTCCAAGAGGAAGGGGATGAGTGTAAAAATCAGTAAAATAAAAAGAAGATAAGAAAAAGGTGGCGAGAGCCGGGTAAGCAAGCTTTTCTTGTCGATTAATCGGTGTCGACCATGGATATCGCGCCGCACTGTTCACAGAAACTCCACATGGTTCTTGAGCCGTCGGAACCAGCAGCGCATGCAACACGAAGCTTGGGTATCTGAGAACATTGAGAGCTGACGAAATCAACGCATGGAGAAGCGACCCAAGATGCTGTCAAATCACTACGATGAGGAGTCGTGTAAACTACTCACCCATGATGTGAAAGTGTGCTCGCAGGTTGCAGCAAACCCGCGGCCTTGGGAGACTCCAAAGGATCGAGGGAAGGCTGATGCGCACTATATCTGGGGTAGAGAGCTGGGTCCACAAAAGACTAATGAGATATGGAAGTGGAAAAAATAGTAACACTTACGAGAGTTGTAATCAATGGCCTCAGAGTAACCAAGCGAGCTTGTGGTGCTAGCGGTGGATACGAGCCGGGTGTGGTGGTTCTCAGGGAAAAATTGCTCCGAATCAGAAGAGGAAGAATCAGACATAGCGACGTCACGGTCGGGCTCGTAGCCGGGAAACGGAACCAATTTGAGCTGTTTAACGGTCTGACCGATGCAGTCAGTATATGCGGGAGACGGGAAGCTAGAGAGGGGTAACCTGAGGGAAATCCTCGGAAGAGTCAAAGTCGAACTTGCGTTTCATGGGCATGGCTAAGAACTCGCAGAGGGGGAGTGATTTTTGGGAGAGCAGAGATTGGCAACAACAGGGGAGTTTGAGAAAGAAGAATGATCGAACTTACCGCTCTAACTTATATGCATTAGTATTTGCTGATGTTTGTTTCAGGCCGCGGCGTTTACGGTGAGACGGAATTCTGTGTTTTTCTGGTGCCGAGGCGGCGGCGTCCCTTGGTTTGGAACCCCACGCTGTGCCGGAATACTCCGATTGGCTACATGCACCGCAGGGGTGCAACCCTGACAGCGTGACAGATTAAACTTGTGACAATGAAACTATCTGTACCCCATTTCTGTGACCGGAGGTATTGGACATGTCACGCTGGTTGCTGTCGTGGCATCTATCCGCCATGTCAGACATATCGCTGCCAGCGTTCCTCGACCCTCTTCTCGACTATTTGGACGAGCATCTCCCACCAGAGCTTTACTCATTCCTCACGGCATTCCTGTCACACACCCTGGCTCTGCTTTCCACATTAATATCCCTCGTCTCCTCCCTCATCGCCTCCAAACCTTGGGAGTGGGACGCACAAACCATAATCCCTCCCCTCATCAGTTTCCTTGCGGCGTATCTCGCGCTGGTTAGTTTGTACAGAACGACAAGCTGGCTCTTCAGAACCACGTTCTGGTTTATCAAATGGGGAACAATATTGGCTGCTCTAGCAGCAGGTGCAGGCTGGTACATGGGAAACCAGGATGTAAATCGCGGAGGGAGAGATCTGATGTCGAGTCTGGGTGCCACTCTTCTCAACGCACTGAACGGCTTGGCCCACGACAATGGTGCACAATCTACGCGTGCCTCAAAGGACCGCAAACCATGGGAACCTTTTGAGAATCAGTGGCACTATCGCGAAGACAATCCTAACCACGCTCGGGGCGGCGAAGCTCAGAAAATCATGTCTGACATCGTGGCAGCTGCGAATCGTGTATTGATGGAAGGAGGATGGTGGGACGTAGCCAAGGGCGTATTCACCCAAACTGATCCGCAGAGCGGGGATGGTCGTTCCAATAAACGAAGAGACGATAGTTCGTCGAGTAGATGACTCGCACACTTGTTCGGCACCATGGCAATAATAATGAAAGTTTTATAAGGAAGGTCAGAGTGCTTCGAACAAGGACAAGGACATGTGAGTGTGACTGTATGATTATGACTTCGTCTATGCTTTTGCTCCCTCTGCCGCTTGCGGGTTCGTGTAACGATAGCTTGGAATGGGTTAACATACTTTTTCTACATGTTAAAAACATCACTCACTGTGCGATGCGGGCCAGTTGGCCAAGACCCGTTGCGCCGACGAAGAAGTTGACCTGAAACATTAATCAAAGAGAACTGGGTATTGGCCATGACTTACTGCGGCAAGGCTGTAGTTGACGGGTATGATGACAAACGAATATCGCACCCAGATCACGCCCGTCGCCGCCAAAGCTGATGAAAAGCAAATGAGCACATACTTGATGATACGAACCATTTGTAGACGCACCGACGTTTTGGGATACGCTCAGCTTGTCTGCTGGTCGGTTCAGGTCTTTCAGACCAGCGGCAACCAGACACCACTTCATCATCGGAGCCCAAAAGAAGACAGTCTTGGGACCTGTAGTTCGTCAGCCTCACAAAGTAGAGATTCTCGAAAAACGAACCGACTGGGTGGTTCATGAATGCAGAGAATCGGGAAGCCCCCGCTGATGCTGCTGCGCCGGACATGATATTCGGACGATGAAAGACGATAGAAACAGAGGCTGGGGAAATCCGAAAACTTGAGCGGAGCGTGACATGTGACAGGCCCGACATGACCCATTACTCGGCTCTCATTACATAGGACCTCCGATCCATTTCTCCGCCAAGCTCTCCCAGCATCCCGCCAAATGCATGTGCCTCCCCGGACAACTAACTAGCAATACACTACCCCGCTCGTCGAGAGTGCGAAGTCCAATCCAATCTTCGGTGTACAGTGGCTGGAGCTTCATCGGCACAATGGTCTGCTCTTGAACCTGCGGCCCAAGGTACTCCTGTTCTGGAACACGCTCGGACCCATAGTGCATATCTGGCTCTGGTGGTGCTTCCGAACCGAACCATGAACTCTCCTTAGGAACCACAGTTTCGTCTTCCTCGAAAAGCACGAGTATCAGGTGTTGTAACGAAGCGAGATTATTGGCATAGGATTGCTTTCTCATAGACGCAAGGAGAACCTCGTTGTTGATGTCGGCGAGGAAACTGCCTGACGATATGTACTCTGACAGTCGCGCTGGATCTCTAAAGTACTGTGCCTGTCCGAATTGCGACTTAGTTTCATATAAGTCGTACGGGGACGGAATTCGTCAAACCTGTACTAAGTTTTCCTGTGCCCATTCGCTATATACACCAGCCTTTGCGGCACGGCGAGCGACCTGGCACAGCAAGTCAAAGGCTTTGCATGCTGGCAGGTCGGAGATACCCATATGCTGTGAGCCGAAGGTAATAAGGTTGTGCACAGGTGGGGTATTATTTCGTTCCACATATGCGCGCAGGAACTGGCCGCCTTGCGAGAAACCAATGGCATCGAATCCCCTGGCAAGCTCTGGAATTGAGGCAAGCTGTTCAGCCACAGTGGCGAGCTGTTGACCGACATTCCCATACTAAAGGAGAGACCCGTCGATAATCATATTTGATTAGTGAATATGACACGCACGAATCCAGCGCGTTGGTCCGCATTCGGATCCTGGTCGATGTAGACGGGATGCACAAAAATCCCAGGGTGCATCTTCTTCACTTCGGTTTCAAGCTGGACCATGCCTGACGATGCGTAAGTGTCACCAAGACCATGCCATACGACCAGGGGCCTGACGTCGCGAATAGCAGCAGCGTAGACGAGGCTGGTTAATGCCAGACACACGCCAACTAGTCCGAGCATGCTGAGTAGTGTTCAAGATATGTGATTACGTAACATGTACTGCAAACTTCAGTGGGGGTTTAAAGGCAGAGCGTTAAATTCTTCAAGTCTCATCTACAATTTCGTAGACAGAGCAGCACTCGAGAGCTTCGAGCACTACTGATGAGTTGCAAGTCCTTATGTTTCCTGGACTTGATACCGGGTAATTCCGAGTCTCGCCGCTTGTTGCCGTCCTTGTTTTGTAAGTTATCATTCCAAGTTCCCAGTGCCGTGTGATCATATCTCACTCGCCAAGGGGGCTCTAAATACTGCACCCGTAGGTTATCTACTAGAATGCAAACCAAACCTTCAATGGGTGCGTCGCAAGTTTGGCGCTTTGTCGACGAATCTCTCGGGTTGGCGGCAGTAAGGAGCTACGTGTCGCTCCATATAGCAAGGTTCGTCTTCCTGGGCGGCGAATCACATAACATGACGATGAGTCACTTTGTTGGTATACGTCGTTCTTTATATATATATATCTTCTGATCGGTTGATGTCGTGGCGGTGGGTGGGGGCTGATTATTATTATTGCTTCCGAGGGTTCATAGATGGCCCTACGCTTTCTAGGCACTGTTTCTCTGTCGCTTTCGTTGCCCGAGCGATCCACTGATATGCGTTGATGTCCTATGGTGCGGCAATGCTACCCTTTGGAACCAACTCGTGTTTGATTATATCCCCCGTCTTCTCAATTTCAATTTATTTCTCTCGCTAAGAATGGAGAAGATGGTGTCTGTGGGACAGGTTGGGAGAGTGAATACTAGTTGCAACAATAAAGGCTGCTACGACCGACATGGTTGCGATTTTACCAGTTCGATTCGATTAGTGATGCAGCACAACGTTATGTTTACGACAACTAGCTAGGAACGAAGTCACACAAAGAGTCTCGTGGACCAAAAAGATTAGGTGGCCGGTCAAGCGCCACACGCTTTAATTTGCCGACACATTTTTACCTCAGTCGGCATAGTCGGCGATAGCCATCCCCGTCATGAGATCCCATGGCCAAAAATTTGTATACCGTATGCTGGTGTTTTGTTCACATGTTTGTCCCTTTTTCACGTCTCCCACTTTCATAGCTTCATGCCTCCACTTATTCGTTCTCTTTCCCTGCGCGATGCGGCCCTCATCCTTGTCGGTGCTTTCTCGATGCACTTTTTTTCGTCTATGATCCCCCTGGCCGCACAACCCGTCTTTATGACTGTTCCGTTCCACCGCGCAGTCGAGGATGTACCTTTTGTGGTCGAGGAACTCCTGCCGCAGGTCGATCAAGACTTCAGAGAATTTCACTTTCCCATCCCATCAGAGTCAACTGGCGGATCCGAGAGGCAAAGCACCATGTCACCATCTCAGAGCGTGGATATCTCAAGGATGACATCGCTACCGGAAACTACCATAGTAGAACACGCTCCAGGGTGGACGTTGTTCCGTAACTTATACATGGCAAATGGCACCCTCCTTATCCTCACTTCTACTCCGACTACATTCCCCGATATCAGATACATGACATCCACCGGTCTTCCAGCTAACACGACTCCAGAGAACATTGCTCTCCGCGAACCTACCAGATGGAACATGGATGTTGTAAGCCCCGAGGAAGCAGTTCAATGGTGGGGAGATCAGCCATCCTCTCGCAGAGTCTGGTCAGTCGAGGGCAATACGGTCAGTTGCAATCATGGCTAATTGATGCCATCTGCTAAAAGTTCCTTTGATTAGCTTCTATTTAACGACCCATCACAGTGTGCGTATATGGAAAGGCTGATTTTCGTTTGAGTTAATGACCCTCTAGTTCTCGCACACTACTATCACTTCTGTGCTGAGCTACTACTTGGAACTTGGTCCTTCTGGAAAGGCGCAGTACATCCTGCAACCCCTCCCCCAGTTCATCGTGCCATCTTCGCGCACTCGTCGAACGTAGGATGGCGAGACAAACCAGGGTTTAATGGTTATTTCCTTCGGGCCGCATTTCCGTCGTTAACGGTCGAGTTCGATGTGGACTGGGAAGACCGTGTGGCCTCTACTTCTGCCAACGTTGACCGTCGTGCTTGGCACTTTCCTTACCTTTTGCTCACGGATCGGTCAGCAGCTTTTCGAGGCGAATTATGTGGTTCGCAGAATCAGCGTACCGCCAGCGAATCAGTCGATAATTTGATCGCTCGCTCAAAGTTGGATGCAGACGGTTCGTGGTGGAAATCGGTCAGGTACGCTGTTTGGCGTTTTGCCGGCGTACCTGCGGATTTCATCGAAGATCAACCCATGGACGACAAACTTCTGACCGTTGCAACGCCACCCGAATTCGAAGAAACCGAAAAAATCCTGATTACTTACGTTTCTCGTCAAAAGGTGTCCCGACGGCGCTTGATTCATGAAGACCATGAGGTACTGGTGGAGAACCTGGAGGCTCTTGTACAGAGAAAGAACGCGGAAATATCCCGCGCGGTCAGTACAGGTGGTTTTGCCGGCAAGGAGTGGGAGCTGAACGTGATAAATGCCGAGACTATGACCAAAGACGAACAGGTCCGACAGGCGGCTCGCACGACTGTGAGTTCAGGCCATATGCACGTCCTTTGGCTTCACACTTGACACGGACTCGTAGATCCTACTCGGAGTTCACGGCAATGGCTTGTCACACCTCATTCTGATGCCACGTACCAACGTTTCCACTGTAATCGAGATGTTTTATCCAGGAGGATTTGCTCACGATTACGAATGGACAACGCGTGCGCTGGGGATGAAGCACTTTGGCGTTTGGAATGATACGTGAGCGTCGTGGTTCAGTTCTGAGGTAATTTAATTACTCAGAACTCCCGTCTAGTTTTTTCACAGAGGAGACGCCTCTCGTGAAGTATCCAGAAGGATTTCAAGGCAACAGCATACCAGTCTATGGTCCTACCGTCGCTGATATCATTGAAAAGCGGGTCGCGGGAGAGTTATAACGATGGAATTTTCCTCCTGGATTTTCTTTGTGGACACATATTTATGGGAATTACGGTTGCTAGTGTGTACAACAAGTGTACTTTGAAACAAGTGTACTTTCATTCTAGGTATCGTACATCCACTGTCCTCTCACAGTCCCTACAACATCTAACTCTAACCGGGATAACGCGATTCCAAAGTCCCTGTATTTACAACCTATCACTCGACGTAGGCTCTAAACACTGCCAAATTTTCAAGAGCATTGAAAGAAACAGGAACGTTGGCCCCCACGAAAACAACGTTCCCTCCTTTGAGTTCCAGGGATTTATTGCCGTTGTCCCATTTGATTCGTCCGGCTCCCTCAGTAACGATAATGATTGATGGTCCATTGATTGCGGGCTGGGACTCTACACCTCCTTGCGTTAGGTTCAACGCAGAGACTGTGAAATCCTGGACGGGAGGATCGTAAATCACGGTCGCTGAATTCGACCTCTTGGATGGCTTGACCAAATGGTTGGACCAGGGTGCGGCCTTGTAAGTCAAACCCGCGAGGAGGTTAGGAATGTCCTTTGCTTTCGGGGTGAGACCTGCTCGGATGACATTATCCGAGTTCGCCATGCACTCCATGATATCTGGCCGACATGGTCAACGCGAATGCCCGCAACATGTCGCAGAAAGCGCGCTACCTCCGGAAATATAAGCGTGTGGTTCCCCTGCGCCGAGGAAAATCGCTTGTCCTATCTCCAACTTGACGTAGTTGAGCACGAAGGGGCAGAATACGCCCACGTCGCCCGGATAATGCTTGTTCAACTCGAGGATGAGTTCCTCGAGGTCGGTACGTTGCGTCTGAGCGGCGTAGCGCGCGATCAACTGCGCGAGCTGGACCTTGACCGCATTCGGGTTGGCTTGCATCAGGGCCGAGAAGAGATTCTGCAGTTGCTCTCGTTCGGCTGCCGGACCCTTTGCCGCGAGGAAACGGTGCGCGACTTGCTCTGACACGAGCGCACGAAGCTCGGGCACGCTCGCGAGGAAAGTTTTGACGTCTGCGATGGGCAAGAAGCCGCAGAGGCCCCTGAACTTGGTCAACGCGATCGCCATTTCGGGTTTGTGGTTGTCATCTGGAAGCGAATAAGAACTGGGTGCTGCAAGAGCGAGAGGCGTACCTGTGTACACCGTTGGCTGCCTGGCGTGGAGCAGCTCCGCGGTCTGCTTGTCGGGATGGGTTTGGATGCTGAGGGCCTTGTTGATGGAGAGGACCTTGAAGAGGAAGGGAAGATTTCCGCCGGCAGTGGGGAACTTGCTGGATACGGCGCTGCCGACGAGGTGAGGGTTAGCAGCCAACACTTGGGGGAGACGGGCAGCTGAGCCGGCCACGCCTGAAGGGGATTTGAGGTGTGTGCCCATCCATAGCTGAAGAAAGGTTGGCACGGCTGGTACGAACGCAACAACGACTTGCCTCTGCGTATGGCGTGAAGTCGTCAAGTACGAAGCCGGGGTCGCTGGCAGCGGCGAGCTGGGCGGCCTTTGACTGACTTCCTATCTTTCCCCAGTCGTATTTCTGCAACGTCGGAATGATACGGAACACGGTGTCGATAGTGTTCATCATACGTGTCGACTAGATTTGGAACCGGGCTAACTCTTATATCCTCCCGCCGACCGCCAACCGCCAACCGCCAACCCGCCAACCAAACTGCCGAATAGTTGCCAGACCATCTCAGCTTGATGTCTTTCAGGCGTCGCGTACGTTGGTCTGCATGCAACCATCGATGCCGCCTCGTTCAATCAGATAATCACCTGTCCGTCTTGGCACCCCGGAACTCGTTAGCTCCATCCGGGCGTGATCAACATTCCTATCGCGTATCAATCGCGTGTATATAAAACACTGGTACTAGCTGCCCGTTCTACATCACTTCTCATCCTCGCACGATGACCCAGGACTGGCAGCCCGGTGTGCAGTACAACTACGGCGACGTCGTCGTATTCCAAGGTACACATCTAGCCCTCCGACGAACTTTCGCCTGATCCCCAGGATCTAGGTGCCGAGTACCAGATCATCCAACCTCATCGCTCCCAGGCATGTCTTCTGACGTTCCACCGATTCGTTCTCATTCTCGAGTGATAGGGTGACTGGACCCCTCCGGCGACTCCCGCCCTCTGGGGACCCTGCCAAGGCCAAGGTGGATGCAACAACAACAACAACAACAACTATAGTTGTCAGGAAAAGTGCCAAACCGACTACAACCAGGCCTGCGGGCAGCAGCAGCAGCAGTCCCCGCAAGCACAGTACCAACAAGGCAACCAACAAGGCAACCAGCAAGGCCAGCAAGGGGGCCAACCCGCTGGTGCCCAGCAACAGCAACAGCAGCACGGCTGGTTTGACGAGCACAAGAAGGAACTCGAGGTATGTACCTCGACGTATGCCTTGTTGATCGTTATCTAATCTTTGATAGATCGGTGGTGGTATCCTTGCCGGCGCCGCAGCCCTCACCGCAGGCTTTGCTGCCTTCAAGCACCATGCGACGAAACAGGAGGATGTACGTGTGCATTCAATATAAACCTTTTGAAGCTCATTTTATTCCAGGAACGTGCACAGGCCTGGTCCGCCGACAATTGGATGCGAGAGGCCCAGGCCCGTGCCGCACAATGGAGGGCAGGGCAGTTAAACGCACCAGTTGCCTGGATTTGGAACGAGGGAAAAAACATCCCCCGCGATGCCATTCAAGGCGGAGAAGAACGCGGACAGGCCATTTACATTTGCCGTGTTTACCACGAGGTTCGCATTCGTGACCCTGTGGTCAGTTCAGCCACTGATGAGTCTGTACGGTTACCAGGGTGGTCTCAGTGAGTTTCATTCTGGTCCGTTTGGAAACACACCCTGACTTGCGCCACCTTTGCGAAGTGATCGGCAAAGCAAGCGGACACTTGAAACATGGCGCCTCGATCGGGTTCAAGAAAGACGAAATTGAGGTGTGTTGAAACCGGTGCATTGTCAGCACGGAACCGTTCAATGAGCCATGTTTGTGCAGGTCGACAAATATGAAATTCTTGTCGGTAACTCTCGCGCCGTCAGGTGGGTGCCTACCTCGGGGCAACTCAACGTGGCGCGCCTTCGCGCTCAACCTCTCGAGGGTGGGAGGGAGCCCAATGGTACCCTCATTTACATTGCCCAAGCGCCACACCGTAACGCTGTGTACCCTGGAAAAGCTTGCGAAATATATGAAGATGGTTGTTTCATTGCTCTCGACGGCACCGAGAAGAAAGTCAAGGTGAACCTTTTACTCTCCGATCCCAATTATGTCTCACTGGTGGCCCATTTTACAGGAATACGCAATTTTGTGCCAGGCTTAGTATCTCATGAGATTGTTTGCGAGAAAGACTATTCACTATCAGTGTTGATAACCACTCGCGTCGGGAGAATACAATGTTGGTTTCTGTAGGTGGTTTGTCAGTCAGAAAGTCTAACGTTTGCGTGATTTGCTATAAATACAAGCTGTCGAACATCATTGCTACATACACAATCTACCATCTAGGCCATTATTTTCTTCCCGCGCCGCAGGATGAGTTGCGTAACCGCAAACATGACACTGCTTGCGACACCAAAGCACTGCGATAGAGTCAGTAGGAGACAGTAACAATGATGCTTCATGACCTCACCCCACAAAGCACCGCGGGTCTCCACCAATGGTAATCTGTGCCTAAAAGTGCGCCTGCTGCAGGCGTTCCTTCGCAGGTGCTTAACATCATGGATTTGAAGACGTCCATAGAAAAACTTACCTATCAAGCCTCCAAGTCCTATAGCCTGGTGTGTGAGAAAATGGAACATGACACGTTTCGCTACGTACCTGCCATGAAGAGGGAAATGCCCATGCGTGCCCTTTTCCGAAGATGGTAAGTAACAGTCTGGTAGAACGATACGGAAACTTACCCAAGCTGAGACAAGTCTTGGGTCAGGCGTGCAGTAAGAGGAGAAGAAAGAGCCACGGCTATATTTATAATTAATGTAATGCACCCAAACGACAAAGAGGATCACTGACGGATTCCAGCACAATAGCCAAAGAAAAGCCCTATACATGCGGCTCCTGCACGACTGGAGAGTCCCACCATCGCAAAGGTGACGATGCCGGCACCCAAAATAGCGGCGCTGACTGTGTTAAATATGCCAAAACGCGTAGCAATGAAGCCAGCGGTGACTCGGCCGATAAAATTACCTCCACAGAGTATGACGATCTGGATAGTCAGTCAATGTATGGCGCACGTCGCAAAAGATCGACCAGACCGTATAGAAGGAAAACTCTGTACCAAGACCATGCATGGACGAGTCGAGCTGAATGTAGAACATGGGAAAGAACGTAGCGGCGCCGACAAGAAAGAGCCTGGAAAGGTAACGAATGTCGTCGTAATCGAGTAGTGTCAATCAGGGCTCACCCGAGGCAAGCAAATATGTATGGAAAATCAGCAGAGGCTGTCTTGAGTAGCTGAGAATACTGTATCTGCGAGCTGGAATAGATGGACCTCGATCGAACGAGGGCACAGCCAACCAGCAACAAGAAGGTATTTGTCGCAGCAGTAATACGAATACTAGTCGGGAAGCCGAGATTACCATTGAGGAGGTTGTTTAGCAAGATGGAGTAAAGCGCGGCGCCCAGTGGGGTTCCAGAAGCGACTATGGACATTACGATGGCACGCCTCTTGTCAAAGTGGTGAGACAGCACGGCGAGGGAGGGCACGAAGCTCATGCTTGCAGCAAGTCCGAAGCCCAGGCCCTGGCACAAGAAAATCTAAAAGAGGCGTGTTAAAATATGAAAGAAGGCGAGGATGAGTGTCTACCTGATAAAATTGATTCTGTTGTGTCAAGGAGAGCATAAAGAGACATATTGTTTGTAGAGCACAGCCGCCTATTAGCAAAGAGTGGCTGATGGGGGTGGGTGAGTGAGGGGGAGAACGCAAGGAGAAAGCGGACATACAAATAACCCTTGTCATAAATACGTCCGAAAAGGAGCCCTCCGGATAAAACGAGGAAGGCGGCGGTGCTTCCTATCCAACTAGAAGGGGATTTTATCAGAGAGGGAAACACGATGTAAATGAGCAGACTTGCGAAATCGCAGAGGGGGAAACGTTGGCCAAGTAATGTTTTGAGTAAAAATCTAGATGGGTATGAGCGAGTAGAGACAATGATAAGACGAAAAAATATGCCTTGAAAGACGCCAAACGCATTGACGAATCTGCAGCGAGTAAGTGAATGGGCTCACTGGCTGGAGATATCTTACCCAAAGCCAGCAATTTGGATCAAAAAGCTGACAATGGGGGTGTGCATGAGCAGACAGGCCTACGATGACGATGGAGACATACGCGCCAAAGGCGGTCAACCAAGCGGTGAGACCGCCATCCGGGATGTGCAAGGTAGAGTTGCTGTCGAGTTCGACATCAAACTTTTCGTCGTCGGGGTCGGGGGAGAGTGGACGTTGGTGCAGGGCTGACATCGGATGATGGAGTGAACATTGTTTGCCAGACCTTATAAACGAGACATGAAACGTAGGGGAGCACTGCACGATGATGACATATAGCAGCGATGACTGCCAGCCTGAGCACCGAGGGCATTGATCACGCGGAGAGGTCTACGGACTCCGAGCTTGCTTTCCGCTCCGTGCGCCTCGGGCTGTTCTCGTAAATCCTATGATGTGAATATTCGACGATCACCTTTTTTGAGATGGCGACTTGACAGAGATCGGGTACTTGGTGGCAGTGTGGTTCAAAGCCAATATAGTTCCGCCGGTGATGTGCGAACGGTTTATCCGGATGAAAAGCTTGAAAGAAATGAAACAACTGTTGTATGTTGATTTGTAAGCATGACGGGTTGCGTTTGAACACGCGGCGAGGTCGATATCCATGGACTCCTCCTCCGCCCTCCTCCGCCCACGTCTCCGTTTATTCAGGCGCAGCCCGAGCCCCGCCGTGCCCGACGCCGACGCGACGCCACCCGCTCGCTCCCACTTGCCCCCCGACGACGACGAGGCTCCCACCCCCCGCGTCCAGCCCCGCTCAATCACCTCCCTCGATCCCGACCCGTCCCATGCGTCTGTCCCCACACCCGCAGCCCGTCTTCGCGCCCTCATCGCCCAGGAGCCACGATCTCCGCGAAGCGTGTCTCCCCCGCTCTCTGATGCAGAGTCTGCTTCTGGGCCGACGCGTTTTGGCTCCAGTACCTCCAGCGTCGCCCGCGAGAACATCAAGGACATTTTCTCCCGCGCTCTTCGCGAGCCCGGCGATACTCCTGAAAAGCGCCACATGCGTAGAAACAGCTTCGACGGCAGTTCCATGGAAATCACTCCCGTCGTCAACAACGACAAGCGTTACCGCAGAGCCGCACGGAGGAGCCTGAGCGATGAGGAGACTGAAAATACAAGTATGTTTCTACTCCGTCTACCGCCGTCGTGTCTTTCAACCCATTCCACCCCCAGAATCTAACAAGCATCCTCTTTCTTCTTTACGGCTGTCGACAGCCGCCGTTTTTGATACCCTTCGGGCACGACTGGCGTCGTCCCAATCACAACTTATTGATCAGAACCTTCCGGACTCATTATACGACCGTAAGTCGTCACTTCCTCTCACAGCAACCCATTCAACATTTGTCACTTCAGAGGCATCTCTACCATCTAATGCGCAACCTCACCTTCAGCCTCTTGCCTCAACCCGATTAACTCCGCCACTCAACAATACCGCCACACATCCATCCTTTCAAATGTCATCTCAGCTTGCATTCCAATCTAGTATGTATTGACTCAGACTTTATATTTTGTTTGTTTCATCTCTAGGCAGATTTGCTCGAACAAGACTCGGAAATGCAACGAGCGATGGGAAACATTCTCAACTCCGAAAGCGAAGGTAGAATCTCCCTCTAGCAGCTTTGAGCCCTCACATTCTTATATCACGCAGCATCGACGTCACCCAAGCACGTCCCACAGTCCATTGCGCCGCCTTCCGATTCCCATCCGTCCTCTTCACTCGGGGAAAGTAAACATAGTTCAGAACTGCAGCACAGACGCTCGAGCCTACACTGTAAGCTGTCTGCTAGCAAATAGGACGGACCCTTTAATTTAACGCATCGCCCTGCTTTAACCGACAGCATCCACGGGTTCTTTGGGGAATGCTAGGTCGGGTAAGCGATTTTCAGGTCTATTGCATTATACGTTCATATCCTTGATTATAGATAGGGAGCACCGTTCACAGGGAGAGGAACTCAACCACAAACGTGAACGGGAGTGGAATCGTCCGAGACTGTCTTCGAGGTCCAATACTCCGGAGATACACCGCAGAAATTCACAAGAATTTCGCTCCCCTTCCCATATAAAATCATTGTCTCACGAATCCGCCGCGGGGCCTACACCTAGATACCGAGAAAGGCGTGGCAGCCTTGCGTCCCTTCGAAGCTTCGATGACGACCATAGCTCCCGGGCCAGTTCAACCAGCTCCCAAGCCGACTGTAAGTATTTTTTTCTCGGTTATCATGTTAGTACCTTAATCTTCTTCTAGATCGAGATCAAATCTCGGAACTTGATCGAGAAAGAAATCATGAACGAGAACGTCGGTGGAACAAACGCCATACGCCCTCTCGGCCGTCCTCGAGCATGAGCACCAGCTCGAGTCACTCCCCTTCGCATTCACACTCACATGCTCACCCGCCCCGGTCGCCCTCTACGACACCTTATCTTACACCAACTCACGCGTCTCTTCGGCGAAACTCCTCTCGCGCATCTCTCCGTTCGGATTCCCCTGCCTCCCTAGCTAGCAGCCGCGAATCACTGAAAGAGCACGAAGAAGAAGAGAAAAAAGAAATAGTTCACGAGCGAGAACGCAACTGGAATTCACCTCGCCCTCAATGGGCAATTTCCAAATCTCCTTCAACATCTCATCTTAAAAGTCGAAAAAGGATGACAGTCCCCTTCGAGCTACTTCGAGTCGCGTGGATGATTTTGATGGACACCAAGATGTATCTCTGGTACAAACCAAATCTCATAGTTCGTTGCCAAGGGTGAACCCTTCTACACCTACGTCACCTGCGGTACACAAGTCGAGTGATCGCTCATATCCGGGGATGCATGAAGATACCACTGGCATTTCTCTGTCCACACCGTCAAATGGTCTCAACGCCGGCAAGAGGCAGGGTGCTGCTTCCAATTTTGGCTGGAATTTTGCCCGTAACCCGCTCCCCCCCCTTGAGCTTGATGATCGAGAAAATCCTCACAAAGGTACTTCGTCCCCTGCGTCTGGTCCTCGGCCATATAGTATGGCACAGGATGCTGTCGTGTCTAGCCAGATTCCTGTGCGCTCGATGAAAAGCTTCTCGAGCATTGGCCATTTGCCAAGCGATATGAGCCTCACCAACGTTGTGGGTAACGAATCTTCCTTCCAACAAGATTATCCGAATGGCATGACTGAACCCGCGGAGCTCCGTACCCATGAAGAACTTCCGACAGCCAGCAACTCGCGGAGTAAGGAAGACATACTCCTAGGTGTGCCATTATCTACGCTTGTACCTCGGATTGGTTGTAACACTATCGTAGCCAGCGATGAGGAGTCCGTCGTTGATCTACCTCTTCAGTCTACCACTCCCAAGGGTAATCCGCCAAACCTGATCCCTGAAGAAATCGAAACAGACGCCGAGACGGAAGTTTTGACCCCATCTTCCCCACAAAATTCCCCGCCATTAAGAGCGCCAGCATCCCTTCCTAGTGAATATTCCCTCCAAAAGGCTGACGGCCCAGCACGACCCCAAACTCCAAATCTCCCATTAGAGAAGGCATCTGCAAGTGAAACCTCTTCCCGTGCTCCTGCTGGTACCGAGTCGCAATTGCCCAGCTCCGAAATGACTACATCATTTGCCCTTCTCACTCCTCCACGCCAAGCATCGTTTAGTAGTTCTATACTAGACTTCCGAACGCCTTCACCGCCACAAGACCTTCCGGACCTTCCTGCTCCACCATTATCATCAGATGATGATGCGATTGGGTATTCGCCCACGAAGGACCGACATGTCGAGGCCAACTTGAATTTCACTTTGACCAAGACGCCAAAACCGCCTGGTGCCTGGGCTGCGACTCCACTGGCGCCGAAGCATGGTCGTCGATCATCGTCTCCTGCATCTCTTTTTCCTTTGGACTCGACACCTCCAGCATCTACATCCACCCCGTTATCTCGTGCCAGTTCCTTACCGCCGACGCACGCTGAGGCAGAGATTGACAAATCGGGAGAAGATGGGTTTGTTACCCCTGTAGGATCATTTTCGCGAGCTAAATCCCTTCCCTTGCGCACTCCCGCACCGCCCGGTGCATGGTTTGCAACTCCTGGCCAGTCTGCGCCTCCGAGCAATGGCACAGATCAATCTCAGTATGGATCGCTCAGGAGAAAGAGCTTGTTAAAAGTCCGTTTTGATGTAGCCGAATCAGAGGCTTCTACGACGGAAGGACACCCGAATTCACCTATATCCGCCATACGATTGACAAATCCCGACTTGCCATTACCAAAGCCTACTGCAGATCGCGGGAACGACAGTATCGAGACTATGGATGAAGATTCTTCGTCGACGTCATGGGCCGTACAAAGACCTGCTACTCCTGAGCAACCCACCACGCCGGTTTCCCAAAGCAGATCTCCACGGTCGATGCGAAAATCACCGTCTGTCCGACTCGTGGATGCATATGGGCGGGAAAGAGTAGATGGAGAAGGGAATGATCATTCGAATGGTCATGCAGATGCAGAGAGACAGGCAACCACGTCGCCATCTACCCCTCGTCGCAGTTTAGTGCGAATTGTTGACGCTATGGGGAAGGAAGTTGATGATGCAGCGCAGATCCCTCCACTGGAAGGTAGAACAGATAGTTTGCTTGAAGCAGATGTGTCTGTTGTTTCGGATGATACCCCGGTCGGACATGCTGAGGCATTAGTCCGTATGAAGAAGACTCTCAGGGACCTCACTGAAAGTTTGAATGATGCCGACAGGTCGGTCGTTTTCAAAGTTCACCAGGAGGCTATGAATGAACTTTTTGGTTGATGTCTAGGTCTGAAGATCTTGAGCTGAACTGTAGTCATCTCGAGCACCTGGAAGAAGTTTCCAAGGCAGCAAGGGTCGCGCGGAACCAGCTAGCTCATAATCTTCATTTAGAGACGATTAAACAGCACGATTTGCGTTCCGACTCTGCTTGGACTCGTGAGCTTTTGGTATGTTATTGGGATCCACGGTCTTCGGCGATGACTCACGCTCCGAACAGCCGGTAACCAGCAAGAAGTCTTGGAACCCTACGATGATATGGTGTGGCATTGTTATCCAGCTGTTGATCGTCTTGGCAATGTGGAGGTCCGCCCAGTTCACACACACAGGTTCTTGTCTGATCTCTCCTTAGATATGCCCATGCGGAGGCCGTTCGGTTGTTCTACACGACATATTACGACCCTTTGTACCCTGAGTTCGCACCGATTCAAGGGAATTCGTGTTTCAGTGGCACGCTGTCTACCTCACGATCATGGACGATGCTGGATTCGTACGAGACGGTTCGACGGGAGGGGTGGAGGTCTATCGGGAATGAGATGTTGCGCGCGATGAGACATGTTGGAGAGCGGGCTTGGGAGCGGTGGGGGGAGCAGACGCATTTGATGGAGAGGCCGACTTGACTAGTTTTAGTGATCTTTGTTCCCTGCGCGATACCTTCTTCGGACTACGTAGGTGTTGTATACAATGCACAGCCGCCGGTTACTGTAAACTTTGTCCATGCCACCAATGTGAGCGAACAACAACAACTGCATATGTCACTCACGTTTTTTCCAGACGGGACAGGTTCACGATCCATTCGAAAGCGGTCGTTTGTCAAGATGTCGATCTCAAAGGCGACATCACCATCGGACCTGGCTCTGTTATTCACCCCAAGGCAACCATCTTTGCGCTCGGAGGACCGATCGTCATTGGCTCGGGCTGCATCATCGAGGAGGCCGCGATTGTCGTCAACCGCCGTAAAGAGCTGATGCGCATCGGGGACAACAACTTGTTCGAAATCGGCTGTCGTACGTATCCTCTGTCATCAGCCACTCATAACGTGCAGTGACGTCCCGCCCATCTGGCAGGCGTCGAGTCGCCGTCGATCGGGGATAACAACACGATTTCCACGCGTGCACGGGTGCACCATACGGTGCGGATATCCAACCATTGCGTGGTTGGGGCGGGCTGCTTGGTGGTGCCGACGTTGGACGAGACGTTGGACGAGTACACGTCGGTGTATGGTCCTGCTGCGGAGAAGCGCGTTTGGAGCGGGCGAGGCAAGGTGCAGGAGGCTGATTTGCGGACGAAGCATGCCGAGTATCTACGGGAGATGTTGCCCAAGTTTAATCGCTTACGTCGAGGGGACGGTGTGTAGTACTCCGCCCCGAGTGATGCACCTCATGCCCGAACCACTCCGTCCCTCGCTGCTCGCCGTCGTGCACGACGTGCTCGCCCCACCGCACACCGCTGATGAGCCCTCTGCTCCCCATCCGTTCAGCACCGAGTACTCGGCCACCCTCACAAAACTCAACACCGTCCTCAGCACCACCACACAGCTCAGCCATGCACTGTCCCAGCTCAGTGCCATCCCGTCCTCTGACCAGACCTCTAAACTCGTCAGTCTCATGAAGCAACACACAGCAATGTCCTCGTCCATCGCCTTGTCACGCGCTGCTGCTGCCGCTCTTTCTGCAGAGCGTCGCGTCATCGTCTTCCCCGATCCTGCCCCACCATCACCCACCAGACTCGAGGAATGGGGTCGTGCAGTCGGCATGGAGGCATTCATCGACAGCTCTGGAAAGAATGCTGCCACGACCATCATGATGGCTGGTAAAGTCCTCGTCCTCGACGTCGACATCGGTGGTGGAGTGGTCGTCAAGACCTCCTTTGCGATTGGAAACAACAACACGAATTCTCCGCCGATGGCACCAGACTTGGATGCCTTTCTGGCTAGGGACATCGCAAGATGGGTTGATGCAGCAAATCGCACGTCGCTTTCCGCAGCTCAGCCTACACAGGCAGAGGACCCGGCGGTCGAAGCAGCTTACCTTGGTCTCATCGTGCAGGATCATTTACGTTACCTCATGATGTTAGATTCCTTGGCTGTCGCCGAGGGTGAGCGTGGAATCCGGTGGTTCTTGGAGCCAGTGAATGCAGCTCAACATTTCCTGGATGTCCAAAAGCCCGCTGGGTATACCGTTTCTTTGTTCAGCCGAGCTTTTATTGATGTTGACTCGGATAGCCCAAGGCATCAGGCTCTTGATAAGATACTCATTCGCAACGCCTTACCCTTGTTGTATCTCGACTCGCCGTCACTCTCCTTTCTTGTGTGGCTTTCTCCCCTAGCATACCTCCGCCTCCTCCGGTCATCACCAACTACACAGCCCAAACCGATCAGTCTTAACATCTCGGCTGACATTCCTCTTGCTCACCTGACTAAGGCCCTCTCGGGAAAATGTGACGGTGCTACGACCGCCCGTTTAAAACTCGTCCCGTCGTCTGGAGGTGATGGGCCATCCACACAGTCCAACTTTCCAAATGACCATGCTTTCCCACAGATTCCTTCTCATATTTGGGTCCTCGAATTCAACCGCTCATCCAGGTCAAAATGTCAGTCAACTAGTTGTGGTGTGGTAGTCTCGCAGAGCCGACTGCGTGCAATACAAGCCGTTTCAGCGGCAGACATGTCCGCGGATGTTCTGATGAACATGGGTGGTTCTTCAGCAGGCGCGGATTTAGGCGGCTTGGGCCCTTTTGGATCCCTCGGCCCAGTATCGGGAATGAACATGGGTAACCTCGCGTTCAACGGTTTCATGATAGGTCCATCGCATGCTCAGTCGTTCGAGAACGGGAGTTGGGTTGATCTTCTGGTGAGTGTGTTTCAAGCCAAAAAGTCAAATTCTTGGCACACGGCGTCCTGAGACCGATTCCACCACTTGCGTTTCGTGTCCACGTCTGCCAAAAAGGACTTTTTGCATTCGATTTACCTTTTGCGGCTTCTTGTCTCCAAGCAGCTTCGTTGCCTCTTACCTGACCTCCATTTGGCGATTCTACTGACATTACAATCAAGTTGAACAACGGTTCACCCGCAGAATATTACAAAGCAGTATATGTAGGTGTCGCAGCCTGCCTGGAATTTGTTCTCATGTCGGCAATCTTGTCAGAACTCGCCGAATCATGCTCACCCACCATTAAACTTGCGGCTTGCAGCCCCGCAAGAGCCAGGGTTTTTGTTGCAAGAAATTCCAGTAAAAACTGCCAGTGAGGTATCGCACATTCTAGACGTACGTCCTGTAATCCGATTACTTGACGCGTTCACGGACTAGGCTCTTAGATCGTGAGGGAGCAATGCTGGCTCAACGAGCTGCTGGGCATGCTACAGTGGCAACCAGATAGCACCGGTTTTGCACAGAAAGATCCGATCTCGACATCGGCCGATGCAGAAGGTTCTGTGTCGCTGGAACTGCTCGCTTCCGTTCTTGCTGGAACGGTCACACCGCGTTCGATCCCCGTGTCTGTTTATCTACCTTCAGCAATGCTGCCACCCTTGATGGGCTCCAACGCATCGCACTTTGGACTGGAAGGGCTTAGCGTCGGACCGCCACCCATCTCCGGCGATTCCAGCTCTGGAAGTCTCTTTGGATCTACTGATATCGAAATGGACATGGAAATCCCTGGTCTGAGCATGAGCATGAACTCTGGAATGGATATTTCTATGGCGGGCATGGGCATGGAACTGTCCAATTCCCCTGTCCCGTCCCGTCCTCTTCCGATGATCGTTCTTTCGACTCCTGCGCGATCCCCCGCAGCAGGTATGGTCGAGCTTCGTGCCTCTTTTGGCGAGTTCAACAACAGAGGTGGAGGTAATAACTCTGATTGTGGTATCAAAGTGGAAGCGTCACCTGCGGTCGATACACGCGGTATGGATGAAGTAATCAGGCGAGGGGGGATCTGGGGGTTACCAGGAAAAGTTTGGGTCAACATGGGACCCAGATGATACAAAAACTAGACAGGATGCACGCGAGCGATTTACAACGAGATAGTGAACAGAGCAAAATTGAAAGACGACAATCTGATGACGACGTGCAGAGTTTGAAACGAGGACAAGAAGTACAACGGAAATGGAGCTGACGGTTCAGGCGTTCAACATCTACGATATATTTAAGGACGTCATGAACTCATGGTTTCTCCGAGTGACATTGCTTTTCACTTGAAGGTTGAGTGCCGATAAAAATTTCAGGTAATTTCCGAGAAATGATTATTCTGTCGACTTCACGCTGGGTAACGGCCGGATATATGAGTGGCTCAAAAATGTTATCAACTGATAGCCCCTCTTTAATGGTACGAAATTACTGTTCCTGAAGACATTCTTGTTCACACTGAAGGCGAGCCGGTATATAAATTTAGGACCGATTTCTGGAGGATTTCTGAGCCGACTATGAGGGCAAAAAGGACACTTGGCCTGTGTAGCAGTAATAAATGTACGCAAGCCACCTGAAAATGGACAGTGCTGGTTATGAGGCTAGTGCTCGGCAGGCGTCGAAAACCCTCACGTTCTGCACGCCACACCTTTGACGAGTATCATGCGGCAAATACTGACCGAGTATGCGGGAGGTTCCACCGGTGTTTCATCCTCCGAATTGCTGTAACCGTCCCCCTTGCGTTGAGTCTGCGGGTAGAACCGTCTATCACGAGAAGGAAGAACTTGAACTTACCGGGAACGTGGGGCGTTGAGGACGAACCTGGCATCTGAAACCCACCAGGGACAGAATTGCGTCCGACTCCTATGTTATCCGAGTCTCCTTCCTCGTCCAAATTACTGTCCTCTTCATAAACTCGTGAAGGATGGAACGTTCGTTGACGTGATCATCAGCCGTCGTTATGACCAGATATGCAGGCGCCAGCGCCATTCTCCCGCTTCGTTCCTGTTATAGGATAAGCTCGGATGGAACACGAGGGAGTCGTAGTCCATACCCATAGTAGACTTGGGTAGCGGCAATCCAATGCAATCGCTTTTGGCATATACCACGCGTGGTTTTCCAGCGCGTTTCCCGAGACGATTGGCGGAAAACTTGGTATCTACAAAATCGCCGCTCTTCATGGATTGACGTATCGCCAACGAGGCTGAACAAACCGGATCCGAGACCGGTCGAGGTAACCATGCCTTCGTGATAGTCAACGTGAGCGACACGTAGGGGTGCAATGCGAGGTCGGATATAGACCATGACCGAGATCTCTGATCGTGGTCATCTTCCCTCTGGGCCCATTTTCAACCTGGTCGGTGGTGTTTCTGGGAGAGACGGTGACGTTGGCGTGATCTTGCTCTGTGTGGACGTGGTTGTGATCAAGATACAAGTGGACCTTTGCAAACCATTCAAACGGATTGTAGGAGG
>JBBPMF010000266.1:0-37719 GCA_038090175.1 Austroboletus eburneus | reverse complement strand
AAACTGATGTGGCCGGGACCACAATGATGGGTTATGAGATCCTGCATACAATATCGGGTGTTTCTATAAGTAATGGGGTGCTTGGCATGCACTGAATCTGTTGCGTCGTCTGGGGCTTTTTCTTGAATGGACAGTTCCTGTTGTGCTGCACTGCCATGAAACCGAAGGAAGCAACACCTTTCACTAACCCGGAGCTCTTCTCCTTCTTGGCAGTGTGTGCCCGGCCAAGAGACAAGAGATGATCATGGTGTCTTTAATGTGACCGTACTCTGGCTTGATGGCGATAAACGCCGTAGCCTATTTTGACAAGCAGATAACGGGATTTCGAAAACTAAGCTACGGCTTCGCCATTGACAGGGTCGTGTTGTGTCGACTGGGCCCAAGAGCAAAGGAAGATAACTAACAGAGAGTTGCTTGACGAAAGTTTCTCTCCATTCAAAATTTTTTACCGTCCTGTTCAAACGAAAGCGGGCTAGAGTTGATTTGTTCAAGAACCGTCACGCACATACGCATGCATATACTTTATACGAAGCGCAAGGATGTCAGTGATCTTGCGTTCGATGGTTGCGAGAAGCAGATCTTCTCCATGGACGGTAGTCTTGGTGTTGTTGACAGTGCTAACTGAGTAGCGTGCCCTGGGGTCTCCGCGCAGACGAACGATAGTGTTTTACATCCCATCGACGTCGAGGACGAGGATGATCTACGATGACGTTCACCGCAGTGTGCTTTCAGGCGCTGGTCCAGACAGACGCTCGAGGAGGACCATTTGGCCTCCAGCTTGTCGTTCCTGTAGTAGGATTATTTCTGGTGGTAGATTGCGGATGCAAAGTTGTAATTGAGTTTCAATGACAAGTCCAGATTTGGACATATCCCATCAGTCGCCGCTTGAAAATTACCCTGGTCTCATCATCACCGAGCACAAGCGAAGTCCCGAAACTTTCGTTTTCTTTTTCCTTCTTACACCCTAACCTACCACCAACCTCTTTGCTTGCCTCACATCCATAGTATCTTTCTTCCATCATGAGCCAGTGGGGCCAACCCGGCTACCAGTATTCCATGCAGACAGGCTTTCCTGGCACGCAACCCCAACAGCAGTTCCAGTCCAGCCAGCCGCTGGACCCCGCTGCTCAGTTTCAGAATCCCCAGGGCAGCTTCGGCGGCCAACCAGCTCCATCAGGATTGGGCGCAGGGTTCGGTGGTCTGACCGCACAGCCGACTGGCTTTCCAGGCCTGCGACCACAAGGACTTGCTCAGCCTCACCAAACTGGATTCCCAGGCGCATCAAGCGTCGGTACGGGCTTTATGCAGATGCAGCCTACCGGTTTTCCAGGCGCACAGACTGGCTTCCAGCAGCGTCCGCCACCGCCTCCGGTCCCGCCCCTCCCTTCTTCTTATCAACAGACCGCACACCCGCCTCCTCCGCTTGTACCCCAGCAGCAACCGAGTTTTCTCAACGCAAGCCAGAATCGTTTAGGCGCGCCTAGCTTGCTTGTGCAGCCAACAGGCGTCGGGTTCATGTCACAACCTACTGGTTTCGCAAGCCGCGCTCCGGGTCCTTTGGTACCTCAAGTCACTGGTTTTGTGGATCCCCGCCTTCAAATGATGTCCAGCTCGTTCATGCCTGCCAATGTATCCGCTCCGTACACATCTGGAGGCGCGCCCCAGCTTGCACCACCTCCGCAGCAGCAACTGGGGGGCCTCTCGTTGCAGCAGAGCTTTCAGCAGCATAATCAAGCACACGGAAGAGGAGCGACGCCTAAAGTCCCTTGGGCATTAAGCAAAGCTGAGAAGAAGCAGTATGATCAGATATTCAGAGCTTGGGATGCGCAAGGAACGGGTTTCATCAATGGTCAAACAGCACTGGAGGTGTTTGGTCAGAGTGGTTTAGATAGGAACGATCTCGCGAGGATTTGGTCAGCCTGGATTCCACTGTAATATGTTTGATGCTGATAAACTTATTTTCGGGTCGCAGGACGCTGGCTGACGCCGATAATCGAGGAAAATTAAATTTGGCCGAGTTTCATGTCGCTATGGGATTGATTTATCGACGTATGCATTGGCTTTTATCGATCTCCCCTTGACGTGACTCACGTGTTCATTAATATCCAATCGCCGCCAGGACTCAATGGAAATGACATCCCAGATGAACTTCCTGCCGAGTTGGTCCCTCCTTCCTCCCGGGATCTTGATACATCGGTCAATTTCCTCAAAGACATCCTTAAGAACGACACTCGTTCACGCTCACCCGCCGGACTCGATACACCCGTCTCGCGATTGAAGGAACGTTCATTCACTTCCTCGTCCTCTTTTACGCAGCAAGGCGGCCGACAAGATGCGACCGTCTACAAACACGAAGACGTGGAACCTCCTGGTGGCTTCTACCAACCTCCCAATCGTCACGTGGACAGAAGCACCATTCGATCACGGGCGGACGGTGCAAATCCTGCAACAGCAGATCTCTCTTCCATCAAAATGCAGTTATTGAATACGCAGAAAATGCTGGATGACACGTTGGCGAACGAACGCTCGTCCGATGCTCTGGATAGGGAGCTCGAGGACTTGCGGTACAGGATCACACGGTTACAAGATGATCTTGAGTACGTTTCAAAAGGTCCAAGGACGACAGCCAAGGACGAGGAAAGGAGACGCCTTGAAAGAGAGCTTGTGAGGTTAATGCATGAGGAAGTACCGGAATTAGAGAAGAAGGTAGAGGAAAGAGAGACAAGGAAAGGGAGGGAGAAGCGGGAGTGGGCGCGTGATCGGGATCGGAGGAACGATCGATTCGGACGGTTTGACGATGGTGACAGCGGGAGGTATTCACCAGCATCGCGAAGCCGAGAGGAAGAAGAACGACCATACTCTAGGGGCGCATCAAGATACGATCGAGGCGATAGAGACGTGGTTCGCGATAGGTCGTATAAAGATGAAGAGAGGGATCAGAACCGCAACAGTGAGCGTGATCGTGGATCCTCTTCTACGGCTGCACGCTCGCCGCCGCCAGCGCCACCTCCTGCTCCTGCCAAAAATACTAGTCAACCTGTTCCCCCTCCACCAACTCGCTCTCCTGCACCTGCGCTGAAAAATATGACCTACGAAGAGAGGCAGGCCTACATTCGTGCCGAGGCTCAACGTCGGCTGGAGGCGCGTAAGCAAGCCCTTGGCGTCGTTGCACCTTCGTCTGTTTCTACTTCCCCCGTTCTCGACACTACAATCGAAGATCGACTTGCCAAAGAGAAAAAGGAAGCGGAAGAGAAAGCGCGTGAAGCAGAGAGACAAGCAGAGGAGCGTGAAAAGCAAAGAAGGGAAAAGCTTGAGGCCGAGAAAGCGTTGAAGGATGGCAAGACCTCTTCGCCCACGCCGACACCGGCGCAAACAGCTGCTTCTCCAGCTCCAGCTTCCGTGCCAGTGCCTCTGCCAGTGCCTCTGCCAGTAGGCAAGACTGGTCATCCTAAGCGCCCACCTGTTCCACCCCCTCCACGGAAGGTATCAAAACCTACTGGCACTGTTCAGGTGTCAACACCCATAACTCCTCGTCTTCCCCCGCAGTCAACGCCTGTTATTCGTACGCCAGTACCTCCTGCACCTGTGGTTGCTCCCGCACCTCCTCCGCCCGTCGTCGTAGTCCCAGTGGAAGACCCCGAAGACGCCGCTCTGAGAGCGCGAGAAGAAGCTCTGCGCAAGAAGCGTGAAGAAAGTGCAGCTCGGCTGCGCAAGCTCGAGGAAGAGGAAGAAGAAGCGCGCAGGGCTGACGAAGTTTACAAGGAACGTAGGAACCAGTTCTTGGCTAAATCGTCTTTGGCGGCTAATGCATCCTCGACTACACCGAGCTCACCTGTTCCTCCCCCTCCGCCACCTCCTACAGTGCCGGCGCCTTCATCTGTACCAGAAGAGTCCGTCGAGGATGAAACCTCTCCGCCGCCTCCGCCACCTGCTCCCGTTATACCTGCTTCTACACTCGGTTCCGACAAACCTAGTAACAATCCGTTCCGTCTGATGAAAGATGGTGGAGGAGTAACTCCCCCAATTCCCCCAGCAGTGGCCGCAGGCGGAAGTGGCAATCCTTTCTTCCATACGCAGACTGTACCACCTGCGCCGTTGGCACCCCCTAAGAGCCCGGGCATTCCACCACCTGTTAAAACTACATATCACCCCCCTAATGATAGTGACGATGACTGGGATGATGTTGTAGAGAACGACGGAGACGATAGCAGTGATGAAGAGTTTGTGACGAGGGATACACGAAGGAATCTTGCCCAGGAGCTATTTGGTGGCTTGTTGCCCTCACGTCCTCAATCGGCTGGACCGGTCCCATCTGCAACCAGTCCCACATCCCCTGCTGCTCCTACACCACCACCACCTCCGCCTTCGGCGCCACCTGCCCCAGTGGCGGCCTCTGCGCCGATTGCAACTCCAGCACCAACAGGTGATAGGAGTGCGTTGCTGGGTGCCATACAAGGTGGTGCTCGGTTGAGAAAGACTGTCATGAACGACCGAAGTGGCGCCGCCACGTCTGGAAAGGTCATTGGCGATACTGCTCCACTTACGCATATCAATGCCGTTGCAAGCCCACCTTCGCCACCGGTTGTTTCTGCCTTCCCCCCCACGAGTTCCACGGCATCTCTTTCACCTTCCCAGTTACCTCTGGTGCCGTCCATGGAGGAGAATGCATCCTTAGGTCACGGGAAAAGAGAATCTGTGGATTGGTACAACGGGCTGGCTGCAGACACAAACAAGCGAGAAGTAGACCGTCTTCCTGCGACGGTAGAGGAAGCTGAAGAAGAACAAGCCGATGTTGGCATAGTCCCTGCGATTCATGTATCAGAGCATGCACTTGCCCAAGGCGAAGGGTCAGAGCTCATGGCTGATGTCGATCTTTCCACTAGTACGTCAAGGTTTTGTATGATGTGATCGTTGCCTTGACATCGCTTAATCAGCCTTCCGCGTGCGGTCATTATATCCCTATACGGGCCAGCGAACCGAGGATTTGGGTAGGTTTTCGTCGTCACGTGTAGTTGGTGTTTGTGTATCTCAAAAAATTTCAGACTTTGATTCGAACACGATCATCGTCGCGCATCCTTCCAAGTCTGGTGGCGACTGGTGGTACGGTTTCATGGCAAAGGACGGAAAAGCTGGCTTCTTTCCTCAGACCTATGTTCAGAAAGTGGAACAAGGTACGTTGTCGTCTAATTGGCCGTGCCTCGCGATGACTGACTAAATACAGTTCGCGCCACGGCGCTGTACCCTTACGAGGACACGAACGCAGACGAACTCTCGTTTAATGAAGGCGATATGCTGACCGTCGTCGACCGTTCGGAGACGGACTGGTGGAAAGTCGAACGCGACGGTCTCGTATTCGTCGTACCTGCCGCATATCTGGAGGTGATCGAGGGTTAGTGGATTTTCCCAAAAGAACACACTTGAGTTCCTCTTACCTTTTTACTACTTGCTGGGGTGGATATAGGCTGAAATATATTCTCTTTGCTTTTTTTCTTGTTTGTGATATCATTGCTCCGTATGGACGCCCATCTGAATGTTCCTTTGCGCTCCGCTTCTTCCTTTCGTTTGTTCTTTTTCGCTTTTCTTCCTACACTCCAACTTGAACACAACAAATTGGTGTCATTCGTCGAAAAAATTAACTTAAATTCAAATCAACGTTGCACGTTCTATTCGGTTGCAACTTTGGATATGACAGGGTCGTTGGGGTTTCAAAGCCCAAGTGTCCCTGAGGCTAGTGAGGCTGACGCCGACGGACGTGGCGTAGGTCGCGAAGGTACTGATGACGTCGGTCAAGGCGCCCTTGATCGTGGTGAGCGGGAGACGACTGATGTTTACAGCACGCCGAACACGTCCCCTCAAGATTCTCGTCGATCGTATCTGGTCCGCGCGCCCGAGTTGTACAAAAATAGGCCGTCGACCTCGATGAACGGCGATGAGGACGATGATGAGGCATCATATTACTCGGTCGAAAGCGGGGAAGAGGACGATGGTGGTTCAGACGATAGTGATGGCACGGAGGATGCGGCGGCGGCGGCGGAGGCGCGAGAGATTGAGCGACAACGGGTACTTGAGGCCGCTGGACTTGTCGTAAGCTCGGTGAGCTCACCCACTCGTGCGAACGACGACGACGGTAATGGCACTGGCAATAACAATGGAAACGACACTAGCACCGGACTTCGTTCGCCGCGCCCAACACGTCTCTTCGTCCCGTCAATCAACGTTGACGACCGCCCGCACACCCCCGATAACATCCATGGCAACACTGCCCGTCGTCCGTCTGCGCCGCCCGTGCTGAGTATCTCGAGCTCAGCAGGATCCGAATTACCGTATATTTCCCTTTGCGAGCTCGAGTTTTCTCCCGGAGGGCGGAAGCGACTATACCCACGGCCGCGTCCGCCGCCTCCTCCGGCGCCTCTGGGACCACGGCGCCCGCCGTTGCATCTATCCGCCAAGGACTTGCCGCCTGTTCCGACTCTCGACATACGCGCGGAGCGAGCCCCTGACACACTTTTTGCAGCGTTTGGTGGAACGGGTGCCAACGCCGCCACTACCGCCACAGACGACGGGTTCAAGGACTTTGAAAAGGAAACTGGGTGTGGCGGTGGCGGTGGCGCAGAGGGGGGAGAGGGGGAGGAGGGCGCGCTAGTCGAGGGAGAGCATCTTGCAACGAACCGCCATTTCAAGATGAGGTCGGACGGGAGCATCATCCATCCAGACGATGCATTCGAGAGGTACGAGACGTTCAAGAAGATGCAAGCATCGCACCATGGAGGACTCGCTTCGCCCCTATTCCCACACGGGTCAGCGCTCGCGTCAGCGTCAACGAGCCGGATGTCCATGTCGTCGCTAGAGAGCGGGTCCCTCGCTGTTCCGTCACCGCCGAAATCGCCAGCTGTGTCACTGGCGTCATCAATACGCGAGCGCGTAGAAGGCGAGAGCCGCGCGTCACAGTTTCTCAGTTTTCTCGGGCGGCATGCGCGTGCGGGGACGCCGGAGCAACACCACGAGCGAGATCGCAAGTTGGTCATTTCGGGACCCATTCCGATCGCGCCGAGTCCGTTGCCAGTGTCGACGCCGTTGACCGCTGGAGGGGAAGACGATCGGGCATTTGGATCGTCCTGGGCGAGTTTGGTCGATCGGTCTGCATTGGAAGGGATTCCAAAGGAGGAGCGGAAGCGACAGGAGGCGATCTTTGAGTTGATCTCTACGGAGGCGGATTACGTGCGGGATGTTCAGCTCGTCGTCGAGGTTCGTGGTCTTCTTATTTTCCGTGTGAATGTGCATGATTGGCGCGAGATATTGATACGGTTCGCTTTCGTAGCTGTTTTACTCACGACTGATGGCGGTGCTGGACGAAAAAGCGACGGCGATGATCTTTTCGAATATCGAAGACATATTGCTGACGAATACGGTGAGAGATCATTTGCGTTTTGGCTCTTTGTTTCGCTGTTCGATTCTGAAGCGTGTTTCTTCGTTTTCTCATTTTCCAAGACGTTTCTGTCGACGCTCGAAGAACGTCAGCGGGACTGTCGTCTATACATTGACCATATCGGTGACTTGTTGGAAAAACACATGCCAAACATGAGCGTATACCTGGTACGTGGTCATTTTTGCCATACGCCTTTTCTCGCCCGACGAGTCGAGCTCGGTAGAACTATTGCGTGAACCAAGCCAATGGTGGAAAGGTGCTTCAACAAATGCGAGAATACAATCAGGCGTTGGCTACACAGCTGCAGGTGCGTTTTTTCGGTTCGCCTTGTCGCCGTCGTGACCGTTGCGGTGCAGAATCTTCGGGAAGATCCGTCGGCACGAAATCTGGATTTATCGAGCTACCTGCTCGTGCCCAGTATGTCTCGCTCGACGGTCCAAACGCCATTGGTTGATCAGTGATCTCTCTCACAGTGCAACGTCTGACTCGGTATCCTCTGCTGATCCGACAAATACTGCAATACACGGATCCTGGCTCGTCACCACCCGGCAGCGGCGACCCATCCACACACGATCACGCCGAACGACAATCGATATCGCGCGCGCTTCAAATCGCGGAGAATATCCTGGAAGAGGTGAATGAAACGATCCGAGAACACGAGGGACGAGAACGGCTCGGAGAGATCAGCCGTACGCTATGGATCGGGCATGGCAGGCTCGATCTGACGGCGCCAACGCGGTACCTAGGCGTGCGCAGGCTCGCCAAGGAGGGTATGTTGAGCAAGGCTAAGAGCGGGCGTAAGCTGCGAGTAATCCTGTGCAACGACATTCTCGTGCTCGTGAACGAGGCGGACAAAGGGCTATATCATGTGGTGAGTCAAACTTGCTTTTCAGTATCTTTTTGCCTCTGTCACATGCGGACTTATGGCTTGGATAGCCTATTCCGGTTCATGAGATCGAGATCAAGGCCTCTCGGAGAAGCGGCCGAGATGATCCGTTTCTTCGGCTCCATGTGGTATATCCACGTGGCGGAGATACGATAGTCTTGCGGGCCGCCAATACCCGAGAAGCAAAGGCGTGGGAAGACGTTATCGTGGACGTACGCTCAAAGGCTCGCGAGTCCATGCATAAACGGGACGGCACTTCTCCTCGCAAGGACTCGTAACGAGTTTCTTTTCATCATATTATCCTTATTCCTTTTTTTCTGGGTTTTTTTGTTTTGTCGACGCAATGACCATGAATCATGTAGTGTACAAGATGTGGAATGTCTGGGGGTAGCGTACGCAGTAAATTATGACTTGTACAACATCGCTATGGACGTGGACCTATGTTGCTTACCAACTAGATTTTTTCCTTCTCTATGAATTCCATGACTTCTTGCTTCCTGCATTCTACTAGTCTGGTCAGCGTGTCTATGCCCTTTAAAACACCTTCGTCAGGTCCTTGCCCCGGCACGACTCGCGTGTGGGCAAAGTCGATGAGTGCGACTGTGTACAACCGCGGCTGCGCTTCCGTACTCGATGACGAGGAAGTCTCGATCATTACGTCAGGAGCAGACTCCATGATGCCAATATCGCCTTGTTCGTCAACTTCTACCTCGGTCTGATCGATTTCATCTTCATCAGCACCATCGAGCTCGATATCTTCATCGCCAGGCCCTCCACCGCGACCAGAGGCCGCGATCGCAGATTCCCAATCCCCTTCGTAGACGATCATTACACTACCGCCCACGATCCTCACGTGAGCGTTGTTGAGTGATTGACGGAGTTGGACGAGTGAGTCGCGGAGGGACGAGAGGAGAGTAAGAAGGGTTACTCCAGGCAGTCCTGCGCTCGATTTTGAAGGGGAGGTTTCGGTAGTCGAGTCGGACACTATCGAGCAAGGAAAGAAGTGGCCGATGCCTTCCTGCAACTGTTCCGGCCTCAAGCTGTACCCATACTCCCGCCCAAACACGATCGGATCGGGGGCGTAATTCGAATATACCTATAAGCGCGAGCAACGAACACATTCACCCATCTCTGGCGCCCACGATCAACGAAAAACGCTCACCTGAAAACCCGTCAGCCGCATCCCCGTCGGCAATGACGTCGATTCCGCTGCCTTCTTTATCATGCGCGCCTTTTTCTCCTCGGGGGCGTCTTCGTCGTAAAGCACAGTGCCCAGCTTGACGTCGAGAATGCAAGGTTTACGATAGCCGCATAGCAGGTTCTGGAGCACGAGGATTTGCGGGGCCAAGTCGGCGGCACCACCGTTACCGCTATTTAGACCGTCGCCTGCCGCCGGGGCTCCCTGCTCTTCAGGTGTCAAAGGCACGACAGCAGGCGCACCTCCCGTACTATCTGCGTCCCGTACGTCGGCAAGCTTTCCCTCCAGATTGAGTAATCCAAAGAACCTGGGCATCCAGTCTGCGAGGGCGTGCACCCCCGTCGAGGGGTCATCGACATCCCGAACGAGCTGGTAAAAGGCGACCTCGCGCGGCGAGGTGGGTTTGAGGAGGAGAGATTCGTCTTCGGTGACGTGGACGCCTGCGTGTCCGCCGACTTGTTGTGAGAGGGGCGTCGTGGGCGGAAGCGTGTGGGATCGCTTGGTCATCGGAGTAGTTAGAGTCGGAGTCTTGCCACGCAAATCTCAGTCAGTGGACTTCGGCCGAGTCATTCGGTGAGGGTAGAGACCACACGAGTTGGATCTCGTGTGGCACCGCAAGGGAACGACAAAGTCAGCCTAGACCTACGAAAGTGGTCAGGTAGCGCCGGTCCAGGCCCATCGTGGTCACTGCTGGTTTCTTACTTCATCCCCACCCTCGTCACTGCGATTTACTCCCTCTGTCTAGTGCTGCTGACAGTTCCCTAAACGCCTCTGAAGTAGGCTGGCGGTCGGGGTAGCGGTGCCCCCTGATGAGAGCTTTCGCAGGCTCGAAACCGCTGCCTATCCCGCCACCCTTTCTGTCCCTCCTGTCCTGTGCCGAGCACGGCCGCTCCTATCGCATGTCCAAATCTTCGGAGATGGACGATTGGCAGACAGTGCATACATATCGTAACTACCTCAGTTCCCTCTCTCGTACACTGACTAACAACTAGGTGTGCGAAGCACACCTAGTTTTCGCAACTCGGGTTGCCATTGCAGTGACTCGACCTCGTCATTGCACTCTCCTGAGTCCTGCCAGGCACCCTGGAAATTTAACAGACCTCGACGCATGTCGTGTCTAAGTTCGACATGTCGCTAATAGCATGCGAGTGCAACCGGCTAGTCTAGTAGGCTTGGTTTCTCGGCACTTTATCGTGTCGGAAAGGCTGGAATGGAACATCTCTGTACCGGACTTATACGAGTACGCATCGCCAGGTAAGCCTCCAACAGTGCACGTGGCATCGATGCCTGATACTTATGTCGTCTGCTCCAGTGACAAATTTTCCCTCGTCCGGTGAGATGTAAAATTAACAACTAATAATATTTCGTTCGACTCTGGGCCCTCGCCAGCAATACATTTGGAGACGTTTGCCTGGTACCCACAATCTCTGAGACGGCCCGTCCGGTTTCACTTCCTTTTCGTGAACAATGGTATCTGGGTCCCTGTTGGCACTTTTGTCCAGATAAAAATGGGAATGGGAAACTGCCTACGCGCACAACGCCATCGCCTCGTGGTATACATGCGTTCCTCATCAAGGTATGCGCTAGTTCGTACACTAAATCCAATACCCTGGCACTAGGTAATTCGGACAGATAGGAATGGTGCAAGCACTCACCTTTGTTTGAGTGAGGTTTTGACATGGCACCTGGAAGACAGCAGTCATTCGGGTTCCAGAAACTCCAACATGTGTAAGTATGTATACCCAGTTGGCTACTGCCCTGGTACGGTGCGACTTGAAACACGGACAAGCAAGGTGACTGTGAACCCGCACCCAGCTCGACGCATTTTGGAGACCATGACATTTCCGCTCCCAGTTTAACATTAAGGCGCCCTCGAATAAGTGGCCAGATGTTACTCCCGGGGGCTTCCCAGAATCGAAGTATCACGCTCATGCATTGCAATAGTAAATACCGTTCAATCCATGCATGTCTCTTCACGATTGATGCATGTTTTGTATAACTATACATGCAGCCCTACTAGGAGTCGTTTGTGACCCACTCTGTGCCTACCAATTGGAAAACCTGCCCGTCAACATCTACGAATTTCAGGCTAGAAGCGGGGTTGACTTTGTTGGAATGAACATGTTGAATGTCTGTGGATGACGGAATCGAGTAGTAAGATGTGGACCAGTTACACAGAACGAGAGACTTCGGTCTCGGAAGGAAAGCAATGACGTCCAGGACATATGAGATTACCTAGAGTATGAGATTAAGCATCTTGAAGGGGTATCTCATGAGAATGATCGCAACCCACGTTTCTCTTCTGGAATATGCTCACGAGCCCGAGCACCGCGGATTCCTTCGTATTTCCAAGGGGGTCCGCAAGCCAGAGGCCAGAGAAGCTACATTCTTTCACAATCTTGGCGAGAGATAGTGCAAGCGGCTGCTTGACTGCGATTTGTGTGCATAACATGGCACCATTTGTCGTCCTATAAATGTCATCCTCATCCGGCACATTAACATGTTCCTCGTAATCAGTGGTATCTTGTTGAAAATTGGCGCTAGAGATTTTGATGCGCTCGAAGATACGAGGCAAGGCGTAGTTGGCAAATAATCTGCAAACGAGGGAAAGGTCGGCAAATATTGTCAGGCGCTTGTATGAAGCTGAATGTGTTGATATATATTTCATTCAGTATGTGAATGCCATTGAGTCGTTTTGGGGCTAGGAAGGTTAGAGGTGAAGACGGAGACACAGATATACTCGAACTCACAAGAGCATTGGAAAGGAAACATGGTCCTCGGAATTAAATCAAAGTGACTAAGGCGAGACGCTTTTCAGACTCTTGTTCCTGATGCAGACCATACCAGTCTAGCAGAGCTCCGAGTCTCCAATTCGATTTGGCTCCACCTGTTGGATGAGACCTACATAAGTACTCACCGGCAGCACAAACGTTATAGCGTTACTTGATTGTTCCTGACCGCTGGTGCTGTAGTTGCATCACGACTCTCGGATCCGAGCTCCTAGTGAAGAAATTCCTATCTCCATCTTACATTTTGGGGCTTAGTGAAATTCTATCTCGAATCCATTCTTTGCCAATTACTGTATTTATGAACAGTGGTGATGTGTACCTCGTCGTCTACGTTGCACCTGGGGATGTTTCCAAGTATGCTGATGTGTTCAACCTTGCTTCAGCAAATGGTCGACTTCTCAGTCTGCCAATGTCGTCGATTCACCGTGGATTTACTTGCAAAAAATATCGCAACCAGAGTTTTAAAGCTGTCAAAGGTCATTGACGTACGTGACCAACACATACGGTATGCCTCAAGTAAACGTGTCAAGAAAAGCCTACTCAGAGGAGTGACGGAGTTCTGATTCACGCAAGGATCCTCTGTCCTCGAATTTGGTTAGCCTGTCTGTGCCTACGACAGCATCGAATTCTGCCTGTGCACGCTTTCATGCACAAAGATTCTCCACCATCTCAAGAAAAATGTTATCAACGAGGACATCGTCTATTTCCACAAAAAAAAAACATATATCGGAGGAGAAAATGGGATATACGTACTTTCCTGTAGAATCGGGTGTATAAAAAAATCTATCAGATCAATCCTAGAATCCTTTAACCACGAGACTTCTTACCGAAGAGGGTGGTGGCCTTACATGCCTCTTTAATGCGAATACCAGCCTGCCTCCTTCTCCTTGGTGCGCGGGAGGGCACTTCGTAAGTGTTTTTTTTTGTTTGCAAGCGATATGACTTTTCGAAATGGCTTACGAAATGTTATTTTTTAAGAAGCAACACTCTCGCGGGTTTTAGCCCCTGCAGGGCTGTTTGGAGGAAGCTGTCAGCGATGGCGATCATGGGATCATTTCGAGTACGTGGCTCATATTCTCACGTCGCAGTCATGGAAACCGCAGGGAAAAACCTTTGGATAGATCGATGGTGTAAGCGTTCTTCGAGAGAAGACGAAAATCGCTTACGTCCTAAGTATTGATATGACTCAGGGTCTTCGATCAAGTTAACGGTCATCTGACGCGATATCTGGACTTGTATGGGACGAAAGGCGGCTGCCGCCTCGGCACGGAATGCCTGAAGAAATAATCGTTAGCGTAATCTCCACTAACCATTGTATCAATGAAAAATGAAGCTGAATTCGAGGTCGTTCCTAGAGAAACACAAGTGACAATTATGTATCAAAGTATTCGTCCGAAAGATTTAGTGTCACTCACGGCTTGACAGTCGCCAGGTCAGGACGATCAGTATATATGGGATCGTTTCTCGAGAAATCAGAGGGAATGACCACACGATGATATAAAAAATCAGGTGTATATCGTATTCAAATCTAGTGCGGGGAATCAAGCACGCGAACTCGGAGCGTTGAAACAACACCCACTATACTTTTTTTTGCCCATATCATATGTATTCCAAGGATTAAAGGGGGACTTGACAGCAGCGGATGCCCTTTTCTTTCTGAGCGACCTCTTTAAAATCGCCCGAATGACAATCACAAAGGCGAAAAGAGCTACAGCCGCGAAGTGTGAGGTCATCATCACTGATAGATAGTACCATCGCATTGAACCAAACCAATTCAGAATAACCGGTGACATGAGTAGTATGCAGACATCACAGGACGTAGTCACTCACTGTCGCATTGATTAGGTGGTACTAGGGCCGCTGGCGTGTTCAATGGGCTCTCTTCGTGCGAGCGAACGAGCGTGAATTTTCCTGGGGGGAATGATCGTGATGGTATCGGTCTAGACCGTAAGTCTGGCAAAATGATGAAAACTGGCTCTCGAGTTCCAAATTGGATGAAAAGCTGGCGAGCACTCGGGGCAATTCGGAGGATGTTATGTAAACGCGTGTGGAACTAGAAGTGAGATCCAGCGTTGAACTCGACGGACGACGACACGTGTCTGACTTACTTTAATTGTAGGGGAAAAGGCGTCTGCCGCTCTGTTACGGCCACATGGTGCAGGGCCGTTACTTTGAACGTCTGAGCATTGGTTATATTTTCAATAGGAAAGAGAAGAATACGTATTCTACTGTCCGATTCGATCCGGACCCGGTATACTCAGAGTCCGTACGCCCGCAGCGGGGTCCTTAGTATAGTGCGTTTTCGCTGGCAACGATTGGGCCCAAGCTAATTCTGGAGGTACATAATACCGCAATCAACCCGCAATCAGAACACGGGCCGCCGTCGCTCATATAGGAGAACTAGTTACTCGGTCCATCAGCGCCGCTGTCACTGTCGTGGCACTCGATGGCTCTCTGCGCGATTCTTGCACAAAAAGACGTGTAACGACACGCCGTCGATGTACCTTGACGAATTGCGATGGTGTACAGACTTGGTGTGGCGCCTACTAGTCAAGTACCTGCTCCAGGTGTGTAGTCCGGACACACACTGCAAGAGTCGTTGACAAGTTTGTGGAGTTTTCATGTGTCACGGTGCAATGCATGTGTGAACTGCAGTACTCGATGACCGGTGTGGGTTTTATTGACCACGTGATTGTGGTGGAGATGGTACTTATATATTGTCGACATGGGCTTGCAGGGGTTGATAATGTATGTAAGCCTGCCTCGTGTTCCCCAACCCGAACCAGGCGAGCTCCGCGTCCTTGCTCTCACTTCCAACCGTCCCGTCGTCCCTGTAAAAAGGTGGGTCTCCCTCGTTGTCGCCATCAAAACCCATTTCTTACCTCTCTCCCGACCACAGGACTGAGTTTGGCTTTTCGGTCTTCTCCCACTGAATCGCACGCAACGAACTGCGCAGGACTTTGTCCGTTCAATTTCACCCTCGTCCTGATAATCGCAACGTTTAGCGTGTGAAGCCCGACTTCCCATTCTCATTTGCACGTATCGTCCGATCGCCGTCACTTGCGGATCGCTTTTATTGTGCAACGACCGCCAGCGTCTCGTTCTCTGAAATGCTGGCCACACACATCCTCTCCTTTCACCCGTCCCCTCCTCCGACCACCAAACCCTCCTTGTTGTCCACCTCTCGTCCGGCCCTTGCGGACTCAACCAACGCCAGCTCGTATTCTCATGTCTGTGATCCTGCTTATCGGAAGGCTTTTGTCTACCCAACCTCCTCTCGAACAAGTTGTGGTTGGAGCGATGTTGAATCGTCCCTCCCGACTTCTTGCCATTCCCGCCACCACCTCTCCACCCCCTCCTTGTTTTCGGTCACTCAAAAAGCTCCGCCTACGGTCTCCATATCTCTTTCCGCGGCTTGCTCACAGAGTACCCTAGGAGAATACTCTGGTGGCGCACGGACACAGGCCTGGGAGCCGGCCCTTCCCGACGTGAAAAGTGTTGTTCCGTTCCCAAGTACGCCATTGGATGGCGACGTGGACGTGGACATGCTTGATGGAACGCGCGCTCCATGCCCAGATGCTCTTTCTTCAATTGCTGGGCGGGCTCCTCGCAAACGTCGCTCTGCGCATTCTTCCGTTTCATCGTCACAAGGTATTCTCGGAAAGGAAGCAAAACAAAAACGACCACGGAAAAGCAGGCATCATATGGCGGAACTACTGTGGTTGGGTATCGTCTACCGGAGCATCATGCGTGGTATCGAAGCGCGCCAGTCTGCTGGTGTGCCAGACTCCGCAGACTTACTCTCCGGACGATGCGAATTTGATGCTATGGACCGGTTGTTGGTCGAAAAGATTCAGAGGAGGCTAGCTGAGAATGATTGTACAGAAGGGCGGATGTTACCTAATCCTTTTCAGCGCATCTCGTCACCGAGTATTTCACTACCGTCTTTGAACCTTTCAGATCCTGGTGCTCTCTCGACGGGGTTGCTCCCAGAAAGGAGCAACTCAGTCCAGCCGACCTCTAAGTCACCTTCTTGCACTTCCGATATCCAATCATCTACATCGACGTCTCTCAGACCCCACGTTCGTTTCGAGATCCCACCACGACCCCGCCAATCTCACCTGAGCATTCCTCGGCGCTCACCCTCGCCACAGGCACGAGCAGGGACGTCTCCGGGCACTCAAATGCTCACGTTGACGACGCCCCAGCTGGTTGCCTCCCTCACACTTGCTTACCGGGATCGGGGTAGGCCACGGTTGCGCGGACGGTCATATAAAGTTACCGGGCATGGGGAGAATGCTGGCCGTTCCCTGTCTTCTACACCTTATCAGGCTGTACAACGTAGCGATGGCGAACCAATCCGCGACAAGGAGAGAATGCATCGGACATTTACACCGCGCACGAGAATTCCGTGCGTTGCGGACAGGAAGTCACCGCTCTCGCGCGTGGCATTTGTTGAGAGCTGAGCTCTCCATACACGCACAACGCTACGACTGCCGTCCTTAAACCCGATTCATCAGCGAAGATGCGACGGTTTTGCGCCCAGGTGTCACCGACGTTGACTATACTCTATGCACACTCATTGATCAATATTCCCATACTTGTTTTTAATCGCTTTCCTTCTGCTGTCGATCAGAACCCCTTCCCTGCGAGTAGTAGATTGATTCTACTGTCCATAGTTGCTGCTTCACGACCATCGATCATCTTTGCTAGTCCTTACGGTACTGTGTATCGCCGCTGTGATGCCTTTGCATTACAGTATAAACATCTACGGATCACTAGGCACTAGCTTGTTGTGCGCGTGATTATAACGATGCAAATACGGTGTTCCGGCCAGACTTGTCTCAAAAGGACGTCTGCCCAAGTCCCCGTCGTAATCGGTTGTATTTGACATTCCCATTCCCTTCAGCCTCAAGATACGACAACAAGGATCTGTGGTATGAGTTTCCGAGGAATGAGATCCGCCGCGGCACAATTGGATCGCGTCTGTTTAAGCTTTGGCTGAGACATCGCTTAGAGACGATCATGGAACTTTAGTTTCAGCTCTCGTTGCTGTGCTTCCGTTGTCATCGCTAAAACTGACATCTACGGGCGGAAAGGACGAACCCACCATCACACTATGTACTAAACTAGGATTTATTAGTGGCATCTCGGACCAGTGAGTTCGGTGTATATCTCTGAACACGAAGTGGCTCATTTCGATCAGGCAATCCGACTAATGCCGTATTTCTGAGGCGCTACAAGATTCAGTTATCGACTACATAGAATAGACCACCGGTATTTATTTCCGGTGACCTTTCGACGACCACCGGAGAGCTTGAAGAAGGCCAGGAACGATGTGTGGCGCGGACCATCGTTGACGACCGACGTTGTTCAGCCATGTGTCTGAAACACGTTCGTATATGCATGCTTCGCAGCCTGCTCGGCGTCTGACACCGCGATGCAACCTCGTGCTCTGTTCCATGAAAGCTCGAATAAATTGATCAGATACTGGTTACCGGCGAGTCAGTCTTGGGACTCGCAGCGTATAAAAGGTGCCAACACTGTCATTAATCCCGGACATATCGTCTCCTAAGGACTCTCCCTCTCCAAGCTCAACGTCTTGTCCCCAACGGGATATTCCAAAGTTTTTGATGCCTACCCACGAACAGAGGGCATTTCTTCGATTGACTCCGCGGCGCGTGTGGAATTGGATCTGATCGTAGGAGCCCATGTGGCCGATGATCGATCCGATCATGACGGATACAGTGAGTCGATCAAAGCGTCGTTGATGCTTCACCCTACATTCTAAAACATAAGGTTCAACAAGCGGATCCCAAGATATTGGAGTGACGTCCATCAAATCGTATGGTGTTGGTAAATCCAACGCACATGTCGTATCGGGATCTATTGCGATTTACGGATAACAGCCGAAAGAACGACTGGAGCCAAAGTCGTTCTTTGCATTGTTCGATGAACCCCTGAGCCGGCGACGTTGAATTGATGGCGGGAAAACTTTCCGTTGTCACTGGCTGCGATGCCGCAGCCCTACCCGTGACATTTCTTGCATCCATTTCGGCCTCCTCTTGCAGCGTCTGTCTCTGCCGTGGTTCAATGGTCAAACGATTCAGCGCGTCATTTTCGCTCTCACGATTACGATTACGTACTAACACCTTCAGACATGCGCTGATGAATCCAGGCAGATCAGTCATAAGCGACACGTATGTATATCAATTTATATGACGATTCGCCCTTGCTTTCTCAGGTCTTGGACGACCTTTCAGTGGAAAATCACTTGTTACCGCACCATTCCGCCTCTTTTTCGTTCCGCATCGATGTTTTTTTCGATTGTGAAGTACTTCCGTCAATGCTATGTTGGCGATCTAAATATGATATCCCCATTTCTATTCCAAGAGCACAGCTTGGCGTGTCGAGGACGGGACGTCGTGACCTTGGCTCCGAGCCGATTGCCTTGATTATGTACTTTAGCGTGAAAAAGCGGCTCTGAACACGGTCTCCATGCGGAATTCAGACCCTGAGTGTGGGGTAGAAGAACATTTATCTCCTCGTGTCGACTTAAGGCCTCGTCAATGTCATGTGGCACGTGAGTGCCAGGATTCAATAAACACTTTCAATTCCGAATAATAACAACACTACGTAGTGCCCATGCCAGCATGTACTGTAATTCACAAGGTAAATAATAAGTCAAACAAAATAAATCAATTGGAAAAGACTCGAAAGAGAAGGAATGAAAGAACCACCTGGTCCACCATCAGCGCATCAGGATATATTCCCACTGATACAGCGGTGCCAAGTGCCCCTACGTGAGAAGGTCTTACCACACGCGGGACACATCCATCTCAGCAACCTCAAATGCACAGCTAAGATGTGCCGAAGGATACTGCGCTGCTGCATCGGTGGAGCATGGCAGTCCCTCCATGGACACATCACCCTCTCCCTTGGATCCCCCACACCGATCCCATGTTCGTTTCGAAGGTGTGCAGCGACATAGTTGGGATCCGGTAAAAGGATTGCATAGCAATCAACGCCATGGCCTGTGGCCGAGAAGCAGATAGGAACCATAGGATTGGCCATTATGGGGTCGACGAGCAACGTTGGGAGAATTTCAGAACTCCTGAAAGATCAGTACGTCTGGGGAAAGTGTAGTTGAATAAATTGCATACAGGAGAGACTGGGAGCCGGACATGCTCTTGGGTGAGGATGGAGGGCGGGGACGGCGATGGCGATGGGGTGGGCGCCATGAATATCATCCTGGGACTTAAGTAGCTGGGCCAATGATTTTGCCAACAACACGCGGTGTGGCAAGGCGCAGTCGTCAACCACCTCGCTCGATGCTCGTGTTCTTGGGCGCACATAGACGAAATTTTGAAGCAGCTTAGCACATCAATCTGATGGCCCTTCAGAGTGCCAAATATGGAACCATTCGTAAGACTTTTCCAAGAACTATAAATAGACGAAACAGCTTTTCTGTTGTCACCCAACGGTTGAGTGGAAAAGAAAAGAACTCCGAACTGAGGATTTCTGCTACACGTTAAAAATAGACATGTGCTAATCTGAGAATAAGTTCCATGTAGTCCACAAAGGAGAGTCTTGGGGTAACCTTCGACAGCTTGAGTAATTATGTCACTCACCGCGCTCTGGCACATGTTCGCTGGCGACCGTGCAACGTGGAATTGGGCTGGAATGATGCAATCATGGATGTAGTTGGTTACTGAGATGGTAATTCCCAAGCTGTCAATTGAAGCAGATGTGCACTTCCATAAACATTTTGACCGTGCTGTCATCATAATCGAATACATACATACATGTATTCGCCCGATTCCACTGCGCGAACAACATCAGTGCTCTAGCATATTACTTACTGGTTACATCAGCGATTTGGCATTGGCCTTATCGGCCTCACCCGTCACTTTTCCCACTCAAACCGTGGTATAAGTGAGAATAAGTTGAAAGTTCACTGTGAAGGCGGGAACACTCAGCAACAGAATGTGATGAACATATGGATTCAAAGCAGAAGTTATCTGATACATGGATGCAGTTCCCTATATATATATGCCCTAGCAGGGGTGTGGTGGCATGGCGATAATGCTGCATAGATTGGGGATTGCTGTATCATTGGGGATACTGACCGCCTGGTGAGCATTGGGATGCTTACACCCTACAAAGACTTGTTCTCTGCTTCCCAGTGATCCAGTATTTCACATTCTTCCAACAGGTGCTGCAGTAGCCACTCATCCTCATCTGGCCCACAACCCATCTAGCAAACAAGATAGCATTTTCCTTGGCCTGCTGGTCATTCATCTATGATGTGATCAATGAAGGCCTCTTCTTTGCCATTCTCTGTGACTATGGGACCTGGCCACATGTGTGCACATGTGGGGAAGAGATTGGTATTGTTTTTGATATAGCAACAAAGTTGGCTGATGTGAAAGGTTGGGAAAATGTTGGGCAAGTTGGGCAGGTTGAGTGTATATGACAATGATTCTGAAAACCTGCAGAGTTAGATCAGGTGAGCAATGTTTATTGGTGAGAGAAGCTTGAGAAATCTTAGCAGCAAGTAAGTTGTCATGTGCTTTGTATATGTTGAGTTGCAGTTGTGTGAGCAACTGGTGTGCATCAGTTGCTGCAGGGTATGCATCAATTTGATGTAAGAGGAGGAAGGACTCATGGAGAATGTCCAAGGTGCAATTGGAAAGGTGAGAAACCCATGCTTTTGTTGACAGAGTTCATGACATTGAAGTGGGTGCAAGGTGATGCTTTGACCCATCCTTGTTGGTTGCAATCAACAAAGTAGCAAATGGATTAAATTACTGTTTTATTTGTCTGTTTGCTGGATCCATCTGTTTGTGGGTGATATGTGGATGAGAGCTTAAGTTTGACACTGGTTAGTTTATGTAGTACACACCAAAATTTGGAAATAAAGAGCTTATCATAATCAGAAATGATTTCCTGTGGAAGGCCATTTTCACAGTATCAGTGGTTGAAAAACAGAGAGGCTAATTTGCATGCCAATATAGTGTCTTTGTAGGGTAGGATATGGATGTCAGCATTGTGACAGTTGGTAATGGTAATAATGGTATTAAATCTGTCATCCAGGGATAGTGGATCAATAAAGTCCATGGAAATGAAGTTACCACATTGATCTGGTACTGTGAGTGGATGTAATAGTCCTAATGGTGTGGTTGTGGGTGATTTATTGCACATACACTCCATACAGGAAGAAATGTAAGCCTGTGAGATTTTGCTGCACATGTTGGGCCAGTAATAGAATAAGTGAAGAGTGGCATAAGTTTTGTCAGTGCTGAAATGGCCTAGGGTGTCATAAGCTAATTGGTTTTGAGGTTGATCCCAATTCCATGGTCATTCAAATGTCATATGACTCCTGGTTCCAGCTCCTTGACATGATCCAAAGCTTTGCCCAAAGGAGAACATGGTGCTCTTTAAGAGACTTCTAGCATGTAGTAGGGTATTTTAATTGGGTGCTCAATGTCTATCCCCTTCTACAGCCTGGGTTGTGTGCTTTCTATGTGGAAATGGTGGGAAAAGTTCATTCAAAGGTGTTGATATGGGTAAACAAAGATGTCAAGTGAGAGCTTCACTGGATTCTCAATCATATCTGGCATTCTTCAGGCATGTGTCTCTTCAAGTTAGTCCAATGATCTTTTCAATATCTCAATAAATCCACTCTTCATATCTACTGCAATGCTTCTCTTGTCAGTCTTGGTTTTGGCTTTCCAGTGAAGGATTTCAGGCACAGATAACTCAAGGATCACAAGGCATTCCTGCAGATTCTTTTATTTTCTACCTTAAAACTCTTTCAGTCACTTTTGCTATCCTCCTTGTGACTTCTTGGCTTGTTCCCTCTTCCCAGCTCACCATCTTCATGGATAGCATAAATACTATTCAGATATTCAACTCACTTGCTGCACCTGTGCTGATAAACTGGATGCTTATTGAAGTAGTAAATATCATATTGATATTCAATCTCAAATTTCAGGTTCTTCATGTATCTGGTATTCATAATAAAATGGCTGATCACCTCTCATGGTTTCACAATTGTGAGGTTTTCTCCTTGTGCCCTTGTATGTGACTATCACCCTTTGAATTCCCTTGACTGATACTGGGAGCAGGTGGAATTTGATGCATCTAATGCAATCATCCCAGCAGCCTTCTCAGCAGCTGTGGACACTTCGATATCTTCACAAAGAGTGGTCAGTGATATTGGAGTTCACATTTGATCACTCAGCCTCTACCATCTATTCCTTGGCTTTCAACTCTTACCTCAACTTCTGTCATCTTTATTTTTTTGATCCTGCTCCCAGTGTTGACTGTTGAAAGTGACTGACTATATGACACTTATCTATAGCCTGAGTAGTGTATATTTAGTACATGAGAAAGGCTTACATAATATGTAGCATACTTAATATAAAGTGTAGAGTTCCAACTCCACTTTGATGATAACTTTTTTACTTCAAACCACTATCATCAGACCAAGCCTCCAAGCTCTGTTCTCATCTTTAGTGAGTACATGGCTATCTGATATGGTAGAGTTGTTGCCTCTGCTTAGGTTCCATGATCCTAGCTGCTACGAGTCTAAGTACAGGCTTGATACCTAATACATGTCACCTAAAACAGTGCAAGTTCAACAGGTTATGAGCCCTGGTTAGTATCCTGACTTAACAGTTGGTTGATGCACCAGATCATCTCAAAGGATGAGAATCTCTGTCAGTCTGAAAGGATAGATAGAGTAGATCTCATTCCAAGAGTATGAACCTATGTTGATAGGCTTTACTGACAAAGTTTTGTTCTTAGAACTTGAAACAATGTCTGCTCCCAAAGCCACCATTTTGCTCCCCATCTTTACTGGCACCAACTTTAAGAGTTGGTGATCCCAGATTCAGATCTACCTTAAGGCCCAGCAGGTCTTCTGGGCAATTGAGCTCACTGAGTATGCTCCATCGGCTCCTATAGACAACAAGGACCAAACATTGGTCCAAAACTACCTGAAATGGCACAATGTTGATGATGCTTATATTGGGACAATCTTGTCCCATGTCTTGCCAGCCATCAAGGCCAAGTTTGAAGTTTACAATACTGCCAAGAAACTCTATGATGCTCTTGCCAATGAATATGACAAGCAGATAATCTGATCTGCCTATGTTATCTTCAAGAAGATTCTTATCCACACCATTTCTGCCAACTTCAATCCCATCCTGCACCTCACCAACTTTGACAACTTGTTGATGGAGTTCCAGACAGCTGGTTATTTGCTTGACCCTAAAATCACTGGCATGATGTTGCTGGTGAAGGTTTCAAATACCTACAATGTTGTGATCCAGAATCTTACCTCCCAGATTGATGCTACAACCAACAAGCTGAAGGATCCATCAGTTGTGGAGATAGGTGCTGTGCTAAAGCACAGTTGGGAAACTAAGGGTCTCCAAAGTCAGGGAAAAGGCCACCAGGCCAACAAGATCAGTGCTGTCAAGCACAGTGAGCAGGGCAAGGCATTCTCTTTCCAGCAGCAGCCATCCACTTCAGAACAGCAGCAGCTGGTGACTGGGGCCACTGCCCCTCCTGCTGCTGATAAGGAAAAGAAGAAATGCCATAAGCAGAAGAAGAAAAATGTTGCCCATGTTGCTGAGATAGCCTTCTTGACTTGGCTGGAGCAAGTTCCAGTCATTCATACATCTGCTGATGCATCCCCACTACCATTGACCCATGCTTGCTAGCCAATTAGCCAGCTTTCCATTACCAAGGGACAGGAGATCCTGCTTTCAATTCTCACATTTCCCAGGCTTTCAGCCTGGCACATAGATTGGGCATTCAGCCCACTTCTGAGTTGATCAGGAAGCTGGATACTACCCTTGCAGATGCCACTGCCATCTCCTTCTTCATCACTGCTGAGACCTCTCACCCTCCTACTAAGTGCAAGCACACTAGCAAGAGGAAGGAAATATACTCTGCCCCAGCCACTAGCTGGGATGATGAGTATGATGATGATGAGCCCATTGGGCCAGTCATAGCTTCCTTAGTGGAGCTCCCTGATGATGAAGGCATTGTCAACTTGTATGGCTCAGAGGGGGGAGAAGCCATGAATGGCATTGACTTTTTGTATATGCAATCTCTCTGGAATGATCTGATGTCATGCTCATCACCTCTGGTTGATTGTCTGGCTTCACCTTTTGGGTCTACAAACCTAATTGGATTTGCTAATTCACTTATGAACCTATTACAAACCTAGTAGTGAAACAACTCCTATTGCCCTGCAGTAGTGAGGTGTGTAATGGTCCTTTAACTCTTGGATAAAGATAATGATTCCTTTGGATCCTTATGAGCAATGATGAGAGGAAATCTCCAAGACTTCAAAGCTGAGGACTCCAGCCTTGAAGTCCTGGGGTTTATATACTATTCTACTATATGTACATGTTTGTGTAAATACCATAAAGATGTTATGAGTATCCACAGTTCCAAGGGTTCCGGAACTGATTCCCTTGGTTCCGACACTTCTGAAAACACTCTACCGGAATGGAAACCAGAGGATGGACTACCCCCGGAATGCTACTGGACTTTATTCCCTGAAGACTACACTCCATATGGTCATATGGAGATCCCCATTCTCGACTCACCCTGTTCATCTCTTCTTCCTCTTTCGTAACTCTTGCCATGTGCCTTTAGAACTGTTTTCATCACGGACCTCCGCTCCTCCTTTTGCCCCTCCTTCCAGTGACTGAGTCTTCCTATTTCTATCACTGACCCCACGAGGCTGTTGTAGCTTACCATGTGTTCTGTCCATCCCCCTTCCGTTCTGAGATGGTTCCAAACTGTATAAGTAGCTGTCAGTTATCACATACATTTCCCTAGCTAGATCTGCACAATTATATGCAGTGTTTAGTCTCATCCTGCCTGAGTCTCGAGTCTCAGCAGAGAATCCCCCAGGACTTCTATAGGATGTTGTGTCACCTTTGAGGACACACTGGGACTAGATGTTGCACAAGCATAACAAAAGATCTAGCTCTCCCCATACCTCTGCTACTACGCAGCAAGGCACCCCCCTAGTTGCCCACCATTTCGTACGGATACAGGGAAAACCCTCCTCAAGAGGACTCTGAGAATGAATCAGACAGAAGAGAACGATCAAGACTCAAATCCATCTCTGAGACCCTCAGAAGGAACCAACCACACTTCGCTCAAAGTGGAACCCCTCCTCCTCCATCAAGATCTCATCTGTCTCGAAGAACTCCGTTCTCCTCTACGCATAACACCCCTACCCCTCAAACCAACCCCCTCCCCGATCTGGACCACTCAGAAATGGCTGAACTTAAAGCTGGACTCCCAGAAGAGTTCTCAGGAGAAGCGTCTGATGCCAAATTCTGGATCAGAGCCATGGACGCGTACTTCCTTATGAACAAGGATAAGTACGATGATTTGAAGAAGATCTATACCGCCCTCAACAGAATGTCAAAAGGGCAAGGCAAGCAGTTCGCTGAAGCTGCCTATGAAAACTTCAACTCTGGAAATGTTGCCACGGACAAAGCCACCTGAAATGAATTCAAAAACAAGTTCTTGGAAATTTTCTCAGATAAACACACCACTGCTGACTCTCAATGAAAACTACACCAGATCACAATGAAAGGAAAAGGGTTGGATCCTCTCAATAAATTCAACACAGACTTCTGACTCCTTGTATCAAAAGCCGGAATCTCAGATCAAAATGCATTGATTGAATGGACTAGACCCAGACCTTACAGAGAGAATCCTAGGAATGGAAAAGAAACCAGGATCATGGAAGGAATGGTCAGAAAAGGCTGCAGCTTTCGCCCGACAACAGGATCAGATAAAAGATATCCGGAAAGGAAGAACAGACTATGGACGGATCAACAACCGAGACCCAAATGCCATGGATGTGGATGCCCTTCAGACCACCACTCTAGAACAACAAATGCTTTCCCCCACTGAAAGAGCTCGCCACATCAGGGAAAACAGATGCTTTATCTGTCATAAAATCAGATGTTCCACTAGGAACCATCCAAAAAGAGGAAATCCACCGCCATGCCCCCCTAGAAACCCAGCCAGGGTCCAAACCATCGAAACAAAGAAAGGACCCATTGATGAATATGTGAAACAACTGGGAGAAAAGCAAGTAGACAAAAAAGAAGTACTCTGGGTACTTAAGGAATGTTTTGAAGACCCCAAGGAAGACGAAGAAACAATCGCAATGATTGAACTAAAGGACAAAGGCTTTTCAGATTTTTAAAAAGGGGACAGAAGTCAGCTCTCTGCCCCCCTAACTTTTCTTCTGTACTAATATCAAGTGACCCAAAATCAATACTCGTTCCCATCTCACTTGAAATATCCAGAAGGATCACTGCCGAAACCACTGCCTTGATCGACTGTGGAGCAACTGGCTCCTTCATAAACTTGGACTTTGCCAAAAGAAATAATCTATCTATGGAACGAATAGCACAACCCATCAGGGCCATCAATGCAGATGGAACTACAAACCAAGCAGGACTCATCCGATTCCGAACAATGATAACTTTTCACATCAGCAAAGTAATGAAAAGCAGAACATTCCATCTCCTCCCAGCCAGCAAGGAGAATGTCATCTTAGGAATGAACTGGCTCAGGGAACAAAATCCAGACATAGACTGGGAAACAGGAAGAGTAACCCTCCAACTACCGACCAGAGACTGGAAACAAACTCTAAAGGAAAGCGAAGAGGATGAAAGAAGATATCTCATAAGATATCTTAGGAAGGATTCCGATTTTGAAATCCACACATCATACTGTGAAAGGTATGAAACCACCAAAGAGTATGTCATGAAAACTACACTATCCATGGAATTGGAGATTGAGAAAAAGCAGGAAAAAAGGGAGTTACCAACAAACTATAAAGACTTCAAAGACGTATTTGAAGAAAACCCTCCAAATGTTCTGCCCCCTTCACGAGCCTATGATCATACCATCAAATTGAAGGAAATGTTCATCCCAAAGAGAGCCAAAGCCTACCCCCTATCTCTCCCTGAACAAGAGGCTTGCAAGAAATTTGTAGAAGAAAATCTGGCAAATGGACGAATTAAGCCGTCGCAATCCCCCCAAGCAGCACCTTTCTTCTTTGTTGATAAAAAAGATGGAAAGCTCTGACCCTGCCAGGACTATAGATATCTCAATGAGCACACCATAAAGAATGCCTATCCCCTACCAAACATTCAGTCCATCATCGAGCAGATAGGAAACTCAACTATCTTCACCAAAATGGACATCCAATGGGGATATCACAATATACAAATAGTACCAGAGGATTGGTGGAAAGCAGCCTTCATCACCCCCTTTGGACTGTTTGAACCAATCATAATGTTCTTTGGACTATGTAACTCCCCTGCCACATTCCAAGCATTCATGAATGATGCCTTTGGGGATTATCTCGCAGAAGGGTGGCTAATCATTTATATGGATGATCTGGCCATCCACTCTTCGGATCCATCAGAACACAAAGAAAGAACTGTCAAAATTCTGGAACGACTTAGAAGCCTAGGACTTAGGTGTAAACTCCAGAAATGCACATTCGACTCTCAAACTATGGATTACCTTGGCCTAACAGTTCAACCAGGAGAACTTGCAATGGATACAACCAAGCTCCAAGCCATAAAAGAATGGAAACCTCCCAATTCAGTCAAAGCCATAAGATCCTTCCTAGGGTTCTGCAACTTCTATCGAAGATTCATTCCAAATTTCGCCCAGAGAGTCACCCCACTCAACAAACTCACACAGAAGGATAAACTTTGGACTTGGACGGAGAAAGAACAACATGCTTTTGAAGACATGAAACTAGTATTCTCCACCTCTCTGGTCCTAAAACAACCGGATCCAGAACACCAATACCTTGTGATGACGGATGCTTCACTCCTAGCAACAGGAGGAGTCCTTATGCAAAAGGACTCCAATGGCGACCTTCACCCATGTGCATACAGATCTACCACTCTGTCGAGTGCAGAACAGAATTATGATATATACAACAGAGAATTACTAGCAGTTATCCATGCTCTTGAAGATTGGAGACACCATCTGCTTGGAGCTTGACATGTGGTTCAAATACTCACCGACCACAAAAACCTTATCTATTTCAGAGCCCCACATCGACTATCATGACATCATGCTCGCTGGCAAATGTTCCTCCAAGACTTTGACCTCGCTTTCATACATGTACCAGGGACACACATGGGTCCAGCCGATGCCCTCTCCAGAAAGGATGACATATCTACTGAATCAGACAACACTGAAGTTGTTCTCCTCCCAGAAGATCTATTCTGTAAACAGATTGACCTTGCCTTAACTGACAAAATCACACAGTCCACTCCTTCTGATCCTTTTGTTCTCATGGCACTTGAGAAAATGTATAATGACACCACCCCACTTCTGAGAACAAAAATGTCTGATTGGACCTTTGTAAACCAAGAACTCCGTTTCCAAGGACACCTTTTTATCCCTGAACCCACTCACCAAAAACTGGTTCATGAATTACACTACTTTCCAACTGGGGAACACATGGGCCACTTCCGGACACTAGCTGCCCTGGAAAAAGATTTCTGGTGGCCAGGAATGTCCACATTTCTGCAATGCTTCATCGCAGGTTGTGCTACTTGTCAAGTGAATAAAGTAAACACCCATCCTACATCTCCCCCTCTGATGCCCTTAAGCTCATCAGCATCTCGACCTTTTCAACAAATCTCCATTGACCTTATCTCGGGACTCCCTCCTCTCTCTGGATTTGACTCTGTCATGGTCGTGGTCGACCATGGCCTTTTGAAGGGGGTAATTTTCTGCCCTTGCTCCAAAACCATCGATGCACAAGGAATCACCCAACTCTTTTTTGACCACGTATTCAAGAGATTCGGCCTCCATGACAGAATAATCTTGGACAGAGGCCCCCAATTTGCATCTGTCTTCACCAGGGAGCTAGCACGACTACTCCAATATGATGTGGCCCTATTATCTGCCTACCACCCCCAAACAGATGGAGAAACCGAATGAATGAATCAGGAACTTGAAACCTACCTCTGCATCTTTTGCAATGGATCAGCAGATCAGTGGGTTCCGCTCCTTTTGTTAGCCGAATTTCATCACAACTCAGCAACTCATTCCTCCACTCGGAAATCCCCATTCGAACTGATCATGGGATATCAACCCCAAGCCTATTCACCAATCGGAAAAACATTTGTTCCAGAATTAGAAAATAGGTTAACCAAATTGGAAGACTCTCGAAAAGAGGCACTAGCAGCACATGAACGAGCAAGAATGTTTATGGAAAGACGAAAAAGGTCCACATTTACCCCATGGAAAGCTGGAGATAGAGTATGGTTAGAAGCAACTAATCTAAAGACAAACTACCAAGCCAGAAAACTAGCCCCCAAATGAGAAGGACCATTTGAAATCAACAAAGTAATCTCCCCCATAGCTTACCAACTCCACCTTCCTCCAACTTGGAAAATCCACAATGTGTTCCATGCCAGTCTACTAATGCCCTATGTGGAAACATGGGAACATGGACCCAACTTCTTCAGACCCACCTCAGAACTAATCGACAGAGAAGAGGAATGGGAAATAGACAAGATCATTGCCCATAGGTGAAGGAAGGGAGCCCATCAATTCTGCATCCGGTGGAAAGGATATGGTTCCAGTGATGACACATGGGAGCTGGAAGCTAACCTCGAAAATGACCTAGAAATTTTGGAGGTTTATAAACAATCAAGGAAACTCTGAAAACCCCAGAACAATGATCACACCCCCAGTATACCCCCTCTCATGTCTGGAATCTTCGTTCCTGAACTACCTCCTGTCCAAGGACATAGACTCCTCCCTATTTTTCGAAACACCCTCCTGGTATCGATCCTTGAATGCCCAGCCCTCTACCACTACCTCGTCTCACACCCCCTCTACGATGAAGCACCCATCTTCCCCCCTCTTATCGCAGCCTTTCAACGACTCTCACTCTCTGTCAGACTCAGACTCAATCATGAAAGAGCTTGAAGAAATCCAACACCAGCAGAATCACTTGATTATGCACTCGAACACTCTTTGGCTGAAGGACGAATCCAGATCTGTCAAACCCTCGCAGACCTTGGAATCTTCAGGATCATCAATATGTTCTTCAGAGTTTCTTTGGCCCCCTATCTCCATCCCCTCCTCCGAACCCTCACTGAGGAACAAGGGGAGAACTACCTCTTGGACCTCACCCATGACCACCTCGCCATTTCACCCTCTTTCACCCCCATCGTCAAAAAACTTAACGGGACCAGCCATGCCCGGAACCCCCCCATTATGGGAAGCACTGGACCATTACTTGGAGGAATTGCCATGGCCGAGAGGAGAATTAAAGACGCAGCCCTACAAATGGCAGAAGGATTGGCCATGACCTCCGTTCCCCAAACCACCCAAGTTTTACCCATTCAAGATGGCCTGAAGAAGTCTCTATCATCGACTGAAGGAGGTGAGGGACAGAGCATGAGTTCAATCAGAAGAAAGGAAAAAGAAAAACAGAAGGAGGCACTGTCCCCTGACCCCATTCCCATTCCCCCAAGACCCACCTCTGGATCAACTCACAGAAGCAGGAAGTCCAACAAACTTGCATGTTTCCAATGCGGGAGCATCAAACACTTATGACCTGATTGCCCCATTTACACATGCCCATTCTATCAATGCAAAGCCTCAGAACACATCCAAAGGGAATGTCCCTCCAACCGATGTTCTTCCTGCAACGGAATGGGGCACTCATCTACTGAATGCTTCAACCCAGAAGACTTCAATGATGATAATATCATCTTCAACAATGGGGACTCTGCAGGAGGTGACCTTAGGGGTTGAAGAGGGTCTTCAACGGATAGAAGAGGGTAATGTTACGAGTATCCACAGTTCCAAGGGTTCCGGAACTGATTCCCTTGGTTCCGACACTTCCGAAAACACTCTACCGGAATGGAAACCAGAGGATGGACTACCCCCGGAATGCTACTGGACTTTATTCCCTGAAGACTATGCTCCATATGGTCATATGGAGATCCCCATTCTCGACTCACCCTGTTCATCTCTTCTTCCTCTTTCGTAACTCTTGCCATGTGCCTTTAGAACTGTTTTCATCACGGACCTCCGCTCCTCCTTTTGCCCCTCCTTCCAGTGACTGAGTCTTCCTATTTCTATCACTGACCCCACGAGGCCATTGTAGCTTACCATGTGTTCTGTTCATCCTCCTTCCATTCCAAGATGGTTCCGAACTGTATAAGTAGCTGTCAGTCATCACGTACATTTCCCTAGCTAGATCTGCGCAATTATACGCAGTGTTTAGTCTCATCCTGCCTGAGTCTTGAGTCTCAGCAGAGAATCCCCCAGGACTTCTATAGGATGTTGTGTCGCCTTTGAGGACACACTGGGACTAGACATTGTGCAAGCGTAACAGTCTTCCTTGACAGAGGTGCTGGGGACTATTGAGGATCATGAGATCAATGGGTCTAAGGACATTGCAGAACTAGCAATGGATTGAGGGTACAAAGGGAGCATCCACTCAACAATAGGATGAGGACTGAGGAACCAAGAGCAACCAAGATACTAGGTAGATTGCAGGAGGTCTAAGATAGTGAATACACCATAGTATCAAGGATTTATATACATGAGTCAAATGATTAATGGTAGATAAAGAAAGTAAATCAGCAATGAAAAATGATGGAATCACAAAGAAGCTGAGTCACTACAGAGTGAATGTGATGGCATTGGATAAAGGTTGGTGATACAGCTGTGGATGAGTTATACTAAATAAGTAGGTGGTAATGAAAAGGCAATGATAAAAGAAAAGGACTCAAGTGGAGCTTGAACAGTGAGAGTCAAGGTCCTTTGATGTACATGATGAGTAAATGTATGGAAAAGAAAAGAGGGGCCCAATGAATCATAATAGCCAATGCATGTTTGCATTTAGGGAAGAGTGTCTCATCATAAATAGCATGAGACAAGGTGAAAACAATATTGTTGGGGGATCTCATGAACATATTCTTCTGATTGGCAGGATGCGGTCCCAAATAAACCATGAGCTCAGATTTAGGGGCCAATTTGTTAGCCTGCATGTCCTATGATATATGCACATAGGAATTGCATTCAAAGACATGCAAATGTGCTACATCTGGGGCTTCTTTGTGAAGGAGCTTGTAAGGTATGTGCCAATTAAGGCTCTGTTTGGATAGGCGATTGTATAAATGCATGGCATGACAGAATGAGAATTCCCACCAACTTTCTGGAAGGCAGGCATCATGGCAAAGACTCTCTGACACATCAGACAGGGTTCACATCATGTGCTCAACTTGACCATTTTGTTGTGGTATATAGAGGGCTGAAGTATAGATTGCAATGCCCTCCCTCTGAAGTAATGCATTGAATACTTTGGATTTAAATTCTCCTCCAAAATCTAACATCCATCCTTTTACTTTGGCAGAGAACTGAGTCCCTGTCATCTTTAAGAAGTGGTGGGCTGCTTGCAGCACAAGGTCTTTGTTACACTCAACATGGTCAAGCATAGGCCTGCAGCGGTTTGAGGGCTTACTGTCACTATACGGCTGACAGGACAAGAGGGCCTGACAAGGGGGTTCCTTGACAGGGAGACTAAGGCCAGCATAAGACTAATGTTGGATTGAAGGGAGTCCGCTCAAGGATCTTCCTTGGCAGAGGTTCTGAGGACTGTTAAGAACCAAGGGATCAATGGGTCTAGGGATATCACAGGGCTAGTAACAGATCGAGAGTTCAAAGGAAGCATTCACTCAACAGTACAATGAGGACTGGGGGATCTAAGAGCAACTTCAAGATACTAGGTAAATTGCAGGAGATCTAAGATAGAGAATATATCTGAATATTGAGGATTTATATGTGTGAGCCAAAGAGTTAAGGGTAGGCAAAGGAAGAAGGTGAGTCAGCAATAGAAAGTGATGGAATTGCAAAGAGGCTGAGTTACTATGGAGTGGATGTGATGGCATCAGACAAAGGTTGGTAATACAGCTGTGGATGAGTAACGCTAAATAAGTAAGTGGTAATGAGAAAGTAGTGGTAAAAGAAAAGGACCCAAGCAGGGCTTGAACAGCGAGGGTCAAGGTCCTTTGGTGTACATGGTAAGTAGTTATAGGGAAAAGAAAAGAGGGGCCCAACAAGTTGTAACAGTCTTTGGTTCATAGGGTAGTAATCCAGGCAGAGCCTGAGTAATTACATATCAACAAAAACCATGGCATATTTATAGCACCCATAGAAAAGAGTGGGGAACAACTTAAGATCACAATGGACCAGCTCAAATGAAGTTAAGGTTTGTTTTCTATTGCTAGGACCAAAAGTTGGGTTGGGCAGTTTGCCCATAGCATATCCAGGACAGATACTATCCATATTAGGGATTTCAAAGTCTTCTAGGAAATTACACATGTAATTGCATGCATGTTTAAGATGATCTTTAGAAGGATGTCTGAAGCAGTGATGGACAATATCATATGTGAGATTGCCTATATGCATGGAATGTCCCTCATCTAGCAGTAAAGCTTCGATGGTATACATGTTGCGGCCATGAAGGCCAGGGATAAAGGAGGCAAAAATGCCACCATCACCATAGGTGACATCAAGGTGTTTCACATCTCCTTTAATTTGAGAACCTGCTTGCATTAGTTGGCCAAGGGAAATGAGTTTTACACCACTGTTGGAAAAATGTCCAACATTGAACAGCTGGAACAGTTTGTCCTTGTTACTGTTGGATTGCCTTCAATGAATGATAACCTTGCCAATTCCAATAATATGGATCATGCCAGCCACAGTGTTAACTGGGATCTGTGCTTTTCCCTTGAGTTCAAGGTACTCCACAAAGTCAGATTGCTCAGGGGTAAAATGGGTTGATGTCCTGGAATTCAAAATCCATAGGTTCTTGGCCTCATGTACAAGTCTATGCTTACATCCACATCCCCCTTGATAGCTGTCATGATTTGAGGCCATACAAAGCAGTAAGAGAGTGGGAAAAGTGACACAAACCTCAGAAAAAGCAGTATTTCCAGCATTTAGTAAGGTTTGTTGAAGCAAATTGGGTTTGAAATACCATGAATTGGTCAGGGGAATCCAGGGGAGTCTATCGAACCCACTATTAGAATGGTTTGTCACCAAAGACTTGGTAGAAAAAGTCAAAAAGCCACTTTTTTCAGTGTTTTTAAGCAAAAGTGGTAGGGTTTGTAAAGGTTTATTAGATTTGTAACTATCTAGCTTGATAGCCAGAGTGTTACAATGGGTGCTAGACCCATGCAAACCTCAATCCGAGTTGACAAACCTAGGTTTGTAACCCAAAAACTGTGTTTTTAGAGGTTTTCTTTCACAAATGCATCTTTTCTGGCTCAAACAGGGCAAATCAAAGCAAGTACATCGAAGGACATTCAATTTCTCATGCTGAGATACAGTAGGTTCATGTGTGTCTACTGATCTCAAGTCCAAAATGAATGTATCTAACTCATTACATGCTGTTATGCTCGATGTGATCAAGTGTAGGCCTGCAGCAGTTTGAGGGCTTACTGTCACTATACAGCTGACAGGACAAGGGGGCCTGACAAGGGGGTTCCTTGACAGGGAAGCTAAGGCTGGCATAAGACTAACATCAGGTCAAAGGGGGGTTCCATTCAAGGGTCTTCCTTGGCAGAGATTCTGGGGATCACTGAGGTACGAGGGATCAGCAGGTCTTGAGGATGTTGCAGGGCTAGTGACAGATCAAGGGTTTGAAGGAAGCGTCCACTCAACAGTAGGACGAGGACCAAGGGACCCGAGAGCAACTCCAAGATACTAGGTAAATTGCAGGAGGTCTAAAATAGCAAATACACCTGAGTATTGAGGGTTTATATATGCGAGCCAAGTGGTTAAGGGTAGGTTCATGGAAGAAGGTGAGTCAGCAATGGAAAGTGATGGAATCGTGAAGAAGCTGAGTCACTATGGAGTGGATGCAATGGCATCAGATAAGTATTGGTGATACAACTGCAGATGAGTCATGCTAAATAAGTAAGTGGTATTGCAAAGATAATGGTTAAAAGAAAGGGCCCAAGTGGGGCTTGAATGGTGAGGGTCAAGGTCTTTTGGCATATGTAGTAAGTAAAGCAAGGAAAAGAAAAGAGGGGCCCAACAAATTGTAACATTACCCCCATTGTATGTGTGAGACTGTGATGAAACCTTAGTAGTCACCCCAGTGAGACCCAGTCTCATTATTGTTAGCTTTGGCACTGACAAAGAACTCGTAGTCATCTGCTGCCAGCAGAGAAGGAGGAGGGGTGGGGACCCGACGAGGGATCCGAACATTGGGGTGTTGTCTAGGTGGGATGGGATGACCATGGCACAAGGAAGAAGAGTGCAAGGAATGGGGGGACTGGTGTGTAGATGAGTCTGAGGAGGAGGAAGCAAATGCACGAGGTGTTTGTGGGTGCATGGGACATGCATGTTGGGGGTGTCCCGGGGATTGCCTGTGGCAGATGGGACATTGATAGAATGAGCACAGGGGGTGACAATGTCTGAGGCAATGGCATTGATAACATGCCTCATGGTAGCAAGGGTGGTTGGGGGGAAGTGACCAAACTCCTTGGTTGCTGGCCCAGTAGTCATCAGCATGATCTAGGGTGGTGACTTCCTGTGCAGAGAGTGGTTCTGAGGATGTGGATGGGGTGGAGACATGGGTATTGCCAGTAGTGGTGAGATTTTGGAGGTATCAATCAATGTCGATAATAAAGTTGGTCATATCCAACTGGTGCATCAGTTGAATGAGGTCATGTTACAGGGTCTGGTGGAGATGACGAATGTGGAGATTGGCCAGTGCCTGAGTAGTAGAGGCCGTGGGGGTGGCAGCAGAGACAGCAATGTGGGAGTTCGTCAGGAAGAGACAGTACATGAGGGCAAAGGGGGAGTGGGGTTCCATGTGGGCGTCAAGTGCCATGGCGAGACTAGAGTCTCAGAGTTTGGTGGCAATGGTGGCAGCAAGGTCATCATCAAGGGGTGTGAGGTGGTTTGGTAATGCAGCAGGGGGTATGGACAATGGGAGGCAAGTGGGGCGGTTTGAGATTTGTTGGGCGAGGGGGATAGGTATGGTAGCAGGGATGAGGGGTTCAGAATGGGTCCAGCTAAAGCCGGGCCATGCAGAGGGAATGCCTTCTGTGTCATTGCAGAGGCATTGGATCAGGGAGGGGGGAGGTACAGGGATGGGTGTGTTGTTGAGTTTGAGGGGTTGGTTGGTGGGGATGGTAGTGGACCAGCCGGCTTCAGTGACATCAGACAGGATGTCACTGGGAATGGGAGAGGGTGATGGACATGATTGTGAGGGGTTTCGAGTTGTTGGTGATGGAGGAAATCGAGTGGCGACATTTATAATCATCAAGGAGGGGGCTGGAGTTCCATAGGTTCTGTTCAGGTTCCCAGGAATCCTCTTCTGCAGTGTATCCTTTCCATTGGATCAGGAAGGAACAGGAGGACTGTGATCCATGATGGCAGATGATTTTCTCAAATTCATATTCCTCATGTCCATCGATGAGGCCAGGTGGTGGGGAAGGGTAGTTCGGTCCATGAACAGGGTTTTCATGATAGGGTGATAGGAGGGACACATGAAACACTGGGTGGATTTTCCATGATCGTGGGAGGCACAGTTCATAGGTGATGGGAGATAGCACCTTGACAATGGTAAAAGGTCCTTCACATTTCAGGGGAAACTTCGGGTTGATGATGGAGCATTTGAGGTTTCTGGCTTCGAGCCAGACTTTGGATCCTTTGGTGAAAGGGGTGAAAGAGTGGTGATTGTGGGATGCCATGACTTGGTGAGCGAGTTCATGGGCAGCGAGGGCTTTGTTCTGGATGGCCACAAGGGATTTCAGGTGATCCTCAATGGCAGGAATGTGGGAGTCAGTGATAACCGAGGAAAGGGCATGGAGTTTGTATCCCATCATGAGATAGAATGGGGTTTGTCCAGTGACAGAGTGGGGGCAATGATTGTGAGCGAACTCAGCATGGGGAATGAGTTCAGATCATGTGGTGGGGTTACTTCCACAGAAAATGCAGAGGTAGGTCTCGACTTCCTGGTTGACCCATTCAGTTTCACCATCAGTCTGGGGGTGGTATGTGGTGGAGGGAATAATTGAGAGCTTGTCCCAATGCTTTGGCGAAGGTGAAGGCAAATTGAGGGCCTCAATCTGAGATAATCCTGTCATAAAGACCAAATCAGAGGAAGACTTTGTGGAAAAAGAGGGCTGCAACCCCTTTGGCAGTGATGGTTTTCTTGGTGGGGCAGAGAATTACCCCCTTAGTAAGGCCATGGTCAACCATGACCAAGAGAGTATCAAAACCAGAGGATTCAGGGAGGTCAGTGATCAGATCGCATGGGATCTGTTGGAAGGGGCGGGTGCAG
>JBBPMF010000265.1:4912-37724 GCA_038090175.1 Austroboletus eburneus | reverse complement strand
CGAAATTCATCCCAACCGTCGCAATGTCCTGATCGTGGGCGACATTGGCGTAGGAAAGAGTTCCCTCATCAATCTTATATCCGGAAAAAACTTAGCTGCTAATCCAAGTGGACCTCGACTCGGCACGCCCCACCCGGAGGAGCACACCGTTTATCTTGATGACGTCGAATTTGCCCTGCACGATACACCTGGCATGCACGATTCGCACGAAAAAAATATGAAGAGAGCCGAGCGCCTAGAAACCACTTTCCAGGTGTACTCGCTCATATCCAGACTTGAGCGCACGGGTGGAATCAGTCTCCTCGTGTTCTGCATGAAGGGCGAGCGGATCTCCATCACGGCGCAACAGACCTATAACCTTTTCGTGAAAGTCCTTTGCAGTCGGCAGGTTCCGATTGTCATTGTCGTAACACACCTGGAGATGTACGCCGAGCATATGGAAAAGTGGTGGATAGACAACGAGAAGGACATCCATGATTATGGGCTCAGGTCCGACGGGCACGCTTGTATCACAGCTACCCGTGGCTACCATGACGTGCTTGCTGAGCAATATGAGGAGTCGAGGGAGATTGTTCGGAAGCTGCTCTTGGACTTCAGCGGCCGGGTTGCTTGGAAAGAGGACAAGGCGAGTTGGGTCCAGAGGATGTTACACAATGGGCAGAAGCAGCTTTACGCTAGTGACTTCAAGAAGAAACTAGTCAAGGGGTGCTGGTTCTCTAATGACGATGCTGAAGCCGTCGCCCTCCAGATCCAGCGGGCCCGCGAGATGTTTGGAGACGTTCCGGAATAAAACAATCCGTAGTATGGTATATAAACACTTTATTGCCATCTAAATTCCATTGCCTCCCTTCCCCCTGTTATGGACTGTTATTTTCAAAATAATGGAGCCAGACTATCAGAGGAGTGTCATGTGGAGTTATGTATCTTGCATCAGTATCTCAGACGTCACTGGCCCTCCGTCCTACTCAACATTCACAATCCCGCTACCGCATGACGATGTGGAGGCCAAATGCAGTGTCAATCCCGCCACAATGAGCACGGGTTTTATTTTGTCCCCTACGGGTCTAGGGATTGAACAGCGGAAGCATACTTGGCAGGAGACGTAGTCACGGATAGAACGGGATGTCACTCAGTGGCATAGTGCTCACATCATCCGGGTCCAAAAGCTACACTATCACACTTCGAGGTCGAATCTTCGGCTCCAATTGCAGATGAAGTCATCATGAAAAACAAAGCCACTCCCGATCCACAAAGCGGTGAGGTTCTGTGTCAACGTCGACATGGGTGTCAGATTAGAAGAAGAGTCAACATATTTGTGAATGATATCTTCAACCTCCGAGGGCGTCGTCTTATCGAAATCCAGTTTGAATGTAAGCGATTGTAAGGATGGGAGCGTAACTTGAGTAGCTTGTATACTGAGAACGAGGTTAACGTGACAGAATCGACTATGTTAGAGAAAATCAAACTGACATCGGGTGCATACAGTCGGAATGGAGAAATCCAAGGTGTAGTGTAGGCCGGCGAAGAATAGGTAAGCTCTCCCACCAGGATCATCGAATATCCTCATTGTGAGTAGAGATCTCAGACATGGTAAGCTATGTATAACTTCTCGACAGACTGCGGCGCCAGGGTGAGGACGGTAGGGCTGCAATTCTGTGATACTAGCAGACCGAGAAAGTCAGTTTCTTCAAAAAACGCGAAATCGACGACCAGAGAGTAAATCTATGGCTCCATTAAGCTAGCGATGTCCAGTGCAATTATGTATCAAGTTCGAGTTGGGATGCCTTCAACGTCCGCAGAACCGCCAACAACAAACTTGCACACATAGATGCAAATCAACTGCATCTTAGTGTTCCGCATATATGAAACAGCGTGAAAGCGAATTTTGCGGATATTGGTCATTTGAAGTAATCCGGAGAGGTACATAATAGACACCTGCCGAAGCTCCTGCGAGTTCGACGAGTCGATGAGCTTCCAATCATTGAAAACGACACGTTTGGACACTCTCGGCAAGGAAGAATGTCAGAGGCTCCTTTGCAGCGAGTCGAGTCCACCATACGGCCCCACGGAGCAGCTGTCGGTGACAGTGGCACAGCTACAGTTGATGGGTTCGAATGCGCGGGGTAGATAGATGCTGGCAAAGAATTTGCACACGAGGGAAAGATTGCAGAGTGTCGTGATCTCCTCTGGTGATAGGCGCTCATGATGTGATGCCGCAAGGTAGTCGAATATGCAAAGGCATATCACGTTTGGTACGACAGGCAAGATACGGTTGTCTTTCATTCGTTCTGAAGATCAATGTGAGGTTATCAAGAGGCACTCACTGCAGGACCAGTTGAAGGACTCGGGCAACGCGGTATCACCCGCGGAGACTGTAGTCTCGGTTCCTTTCGGTGTTTGCATTTCTGCTCTTAGAGTGATTTCCACCAAAATCAACGATCCGTAAATTCGGTGTAAGCGTCGGCGAGGCCAAGTTGGGGTATTGCGTGTAGTGAGGAAATCAGACATGTAGGCGCAAGAAGAGAGATGATGCTAGTCTATTTCCAACAGTACTCTCACATCTGCTCTAAATCTGCCCAGGAGAGTAAATTACTTGGGGTACCTGCAAACCATAAAATAAAGCAAACGAGAGTGGGAATGGGAATGGGAATGGGGTACTAACCGCAATACACTCTTCCTGTTTCTCCTCATTTTCCGAGGAAGCTGAAGCATGCCGTAGAAAAGAGCTTCAGCAGCGGGGGGGAACCGGCCACGTACCTACGGGAGAGGTTACTCGGAGGGGTCACAGATGGGGAGAGGCGCGTATGATCGCAAACCCTGACGACCGCGTAAGAGCAATGATAGTAGCCACCACTGTTGGTGCAAGGACCCATATGAAGTTGGCTCTGGAATCTGGTCGTAGATAGCGGGGGCCATTTTGTTGGTGAGTGTTCCGGCGACGATCATGATTTTGCTCTAGCGGGGACCAGCACGGAATACGACACCGAGACGATCCTGGTCGTATCTGGCAGCACCATGTGCATCATTTGTCGACGGCATACCACACGAGACCAAAAGTCATTGGCCACATGGAACCTTGGCGAGACCAGTTGACGAGTTTATGGAAGGTGGAGATAACGATTATAGACTTGGTAGTGGGAAACATAGAGGTGTGGGAATAAGGCGGGAAACTCTACCGCGTGACATGGCGGCTGATTGGATTATTTGCAAGTTGTAGACTCAGCAGTGGTATCTCGAGTCGCACCCCCCATCAACCTCAGGCCCAGCAGTATCATAGCGAGCAACACCTTTCTTTCTAATTTGTCCGCAGATTATTTACCACCAGGGTCATGGAGAAACTCCCGTCCTATCATGTTGATGCTGGGGTCTCGGTCGTTCAGAGGCAACGGAAGATCAAGTTTCCACACGTTCTCGCACTCTGTGGATTTGCTGCTATCATATTACTGTGGCCTGCCCGTCACATGTTCCTTTCGGAGGAATCTGTCAAGTTGCCTCTCCATGTCAAAGAAACACTTCAGAAATGCAACATGCTCCATGTGAAGCCTGAGCCACCTAACGAATTCGCGCGGAGGACGGAATCGGATCGTTTCGTCGACGGTACTCGCGCGACGTTGTTGACGAACGCGTCAGTGTGGACCGGAAATCCTCTTCAATACGAGATTCATGGTGCAGACATCCTATTAGACAAGGGTATCATCAAATTCGTAGGCCACACCGTTGATGAGAGTTTGGCAGAGTATGAGGACCTCCTCACAGTTGACGTGGGTGGGAGTTGGGTAACCCCTGGGTAGTTATTCGTGTTCCTGTGAAAGTGCATCTCTGATACATTCTAGGATAATCGATATGCATTCTCATCTTGGAGTTTATAGCGCTCCCGATCTAGACGGTGCTAGTGACACTAATTCACTCAAAGGTTCTTCCATCCTCTTCGTCAGACTCTTAATTGTACCAAGCTTGAGTTTTTAGGACCAATCTTACCATGGCTTCGTAGTCTGGATGGGCTCAACACACATGATGATGCGTATCGCCTCTCTATATCTGGCGGTATCACAACTGCCATCATTTTACCTGGGTCAGCCAATGCAATTGGTAACTTTTTTCAGTTTACAAAGGCCAAGTTTAATTTATTCAGTCAAAACTTAGGAGGGCAAGCTTTCGTTATCAAACTACGTCCAACCGAAGAACGATCCACCTCGTCTATGCTTCTCGAGCCTCCTTATTCCATCAACGACACACGTGTTGATCCCACACTGCCACCGCGCTGGAGGCAAATGAAGTAAGAAATTCATAGTACCATTGGTATCTCTACTCAACGTGTGCATGCAGACATGCATGTGGTACGCCTCCCACATCAGAAATTACTTTAAACTGACAGCTGGTCTTAAATTGTCAGGAGAAAACCCAAGTAGGTGTCTAGATTTGACACTGCAAAGTCTGACACGTGATAATATTACAGGTCGCGTTTATGGAAACACCCGTATGGACAACCTCTGGGCATTCCGCCAAGCGTGAGGATCCTGCAAATGATTTAATATATTTTTAACGTGCGCTCTGCCAGTTATGATACCGCCCGCAAGATCAAAGAAAGTCAGGATGCTTATTGTGCGAAAGCCTTAGCCGATGAATGGGATGGCCTTGGTGATTTTCCTGAGGACCTTCAGTGGGAGGCTCTCGTCGACGTCCTTAGAGGTCGTGTTAAGGTACTTGTGATCAAAAAGAGTTCATGATTTACGGTAGCTTTTGCTGACTCTCGTGCTTCCCAGGTTCATACCCACTGTTATGAAGCGGTTGACCTTGATGACTTTGTCCGAGTAGGTTTGACATCTTGATTGAATATTAATGAGGGCTTATGTTACCACACTATATAGCTCACAAACGAGTTCAAGTTTCCACTGGCTGCTTTTCATCATGCACATGAGACTTACTTGGTTCCTGGAACGCTCAAGCAAGCTTACAGTATGTTTTTTTTTTCTTTTGTTCATCTACTACTGATACAATTCCATTCAGACAACACACCAGCTGTCGCTTTATTTGCGACCAATGCTCGGTATAAGCGGGAAGCTTACCGAGGTTCTGAATTTGCTCCTCGCATCCTGGCCGAAAATGGCATAGAAGTTGTGATGAAGGTAATTGGTCCTTTACTTTCTCTGCTTCAGTCTGACATGTTTTCAGAGTGACCACCCGGTCCTGAACTCTCGATATTTGCTCTTTGAAGCACAACAGGCCCACTACTATGGCCTTCCGGCTAACCTTGCGCTCTCTGCCGTCACTTCAACTCCCGCCAAAGTTCTTGGCTTGGACCACCGAGTTGGTTCTATTCGAGAAGGTGTGTATGATTTAATCGATTGACGATTGATTAACTGACGAGTCTTCGTACAGGATACGATGCAGGTAAAGGAGCCGCCGACCTTTTCTTTCCTTTTACTTAAACCTCCATTCGCAGACATTGTTATATGGGACAGCCACCCGCTAGCTCTGGGCGCAACTCCCAAGCAAGTCTGGATCGATGGAATCGCACAGATTGAAACTCCTTACGTTTCGGAGAAGCCCGCTGCATTCCAATCGCTCCCAAATACTCCCAATTTCGAAAAGGAGACGAGAGCAGCCATTGAATATCAGGGTCTTCCTCCTCTGGTATCGAGCCGGGCAAAAGCTGACACCGTTGTATTTACTAATGTCAGCAGTGTGTTTGAAAGGAGTTGGCCCACCATCCAGGAGGTATACAGTGCTCGTGATGGTGAACGAGGAGTAGTCGTTGTAAGACAAGGAAAAATCACGTGCGCTGGATCACGACAGGCTTGTCTCGAGTCCATCGACACCTTGAATCAGGGTTTTGAATTCTTTGATTTGCAAGGTGGCTCGATTTCGTAAGCTTCCATTGTTGTTCAAGCACACAAAGCATTCACCCAGATGTTCGTTTCACAGTCCCGGTTTAGTGTCTTACGGGTCACCTTTGGGCTTGGAGGAGATTCAAGGCGAGAAATCTACGCATGATGGCGTGGTACTCGATCCTTTAACAAATGACCTTCCGAACATTTTGGCGGGAAATGAGGTCATGTTGGCCGTTGATGGCTTGCAGTTTGCAGGTCGGGATACCCTGTCTGTTTTCATTATTCGGTGCCTCCCTTGTTGTTCTGAGACTTTGAATAGGCTCGCGTATAACGCAGGCGTGACGTCGGCTATCACGCCCCCCACGTCCAGAGGATTCGTCGCTGGGATGAGTACTGCGTTTTCAACGGGTGCTGCACACGCATTACAGGAAGGTGCCGTCATTCAGGATATCGCCGCGCTGCACGTCAATATTGGTCGCTCGGGATCACGTTCTCATAGCGTGAGCAGTCAAATCGCTGCCTTGCGCAAGCTGTTACTGGATGCCGCCGACGGGACTCCGTTTAACCGTGTCGCCAAGGTGGGGTCTATGTGAAATCGTTTCTGATCGTTTCGTTGTTCAACGTACCCAAAGGGAGACATTCCGCTAGTCGTCCAGGCGCAAAGTGCGGACATCATCGCGTCGTTGATCAAGCTCAAGAAGCAGGTCGAAGCACGTAACCAAGTCAAACTGAAGTTGACGGTAGCCGGTGCCGCTGAGGCACATTTACTGGCTAAAGAATTGGGTGAAGCGAACGTGGGCGTTATCGTGACGCCGTCTCGACCGTTCCCTGAGACGTGGGAAATGAAGAGGATGTAAGTGTAATATACCACGTTGCTGGAACCCATGAGTTATCTTCTTCAAGACTTCCAGGCCCGCCGTTGACTAGAGATACCGCGATCACTACCTTGCTCGCGCATGGTGTCAAGGTTGGGATTGGCATCCTTGAGCAATGGAGTGCTCGCAACACTCGCTTGGACGTCGCATGGGTAAGTATCCGCTTTTGTTCTATTTCGTCGTCATTCAAATATCTCCTCCCTAGGCTGCCTTGGAAAGTAATGGCCAAATTTCTAGATCCGAGGCTCTCGCACTCGCATCTACCAACTTGGAGGAGTTGCTTGGAGTAAAACCAGCTGCCTCTTCGTCGGGAGACTTGGTTGCCACGCTCGGCGGTTCTTTGATTGATCTGGAAGCACGAGTTATGGGAATAATCTCGCCGCGCTCAAGCTCGGTGGAGTGGCTCTAAGTAATACCCGTCCTGTAAAAGTAGAAGTGGGAATACAACAACAGATAGCACGAAAAACAAAAGTAAGCCAAGAAAGAGAGCGAATGGTACACTAGACTACAGGTTTGCCCAGTTGCTGTACATGATCACGTATCAGTGGCAGAGCCTTCATCATGGTCTTGATCGGTTTGACCTCCTCTATCAGGGCATCGGGTGGTATGTCATCAAAAGCCGAGTACGCGAGCAACTTAACCTACCGATCTCGACAACCTTTCCCTGTCGTTTCAGAATTTTGCCGTCAGGGGCGAAAGCCGAGTGCTGAGGATGTAGAATGACGAGAGAGTTCTTTCGGCAAATTAGCCCGTTCGCGCGACAGACGAGACGAGAGAGAGCCTCACTTTTGAATACCATAGTCGGAGACTTTCCGAATCCTTGGGTATTAGAGGTATTTTTCCCAATCCAACGACTTGAACCACGAGGTTGACGTGTCTAATCATGTTAGCCCCTGATACACACACCGTCAGAGAAGCCCCAGCTCGCTCGTCGAACCGACATACGTCTGACGTTGATCATGTCCATCAGGGACTGGCAACCTGAACTATGACCGATCAGAATAATACGTGTCGCGTTCGACAGCCTTTGCGGGAGAAATTTAATTATGAGTTGACGACGAAACGATGGAACGTTCCCGCTCACTGGACGTAGTTGTCCCAAACGTATGTTAAAAGTTCTCTGGCAGGGTTTTCCGCCGCCTTCGGGCGCTGTGGACGATGGTCTCAGTTTAGTCGAATACCGTCTTGTGACTCGTACCAATGTCACAGGGAGTGCCGAGACGGCGAATGGTCTAGGAAAGAGATTGACGTCGACAAGCGCATAATTTTCGCTCTTTACCCAAGCAATGAGGTCTTTTGAAAAATCGATCTGAAAAGTGAACCTGTCATGGTAATACACATAAACGAAGAGAAGTGAAAATCACAAGGTACGAATGTTCCAAGTTGACGTCACACATGGGACTCCCGTCCAGTTCCACGCGGAGATTTCCACTGATAATATGATTCAACGAGACACAGGAAAACGTGAAAGGTGTACCAACAATTCATGGACGAACATAACGACTGTTTTGTTGTCGAAAAAGTCATCTCTAGAACAATTGTAATCCGTCGTAGAACAAGACAAACACACCTTCCAGAACAGATTACTTACGTGCACATTACCTGCGATCCATAGCGTTCTTCGTACGCGGGCATCAATGGAACCTGTAACATTTGGTATTGCGAGTAAAGAAAATGTTGCCTGTGCCCTTTGAGGATTTCCGGTATCGAAAAAGTAATTTCATCCATTTCTAGAAAGGAAATTAACTTATCAAATGATCGTCAGGAATAAGAGACACAAACCTTCGCGAGGTTCACAAGCTTTAGGATTGATACTGTTCCAGTATTTACTCTGTTCGAGTGCCACTTGCCAGACGGTTTCCGTACCGGCTTCAGAAGCCATCATTGGGGGGAGCTCAGGCGGAGCATCCCCTAGCAAAATGCGCGCAACTGCCAACGCAGAGTTCGATATAGAATCGAGATTATAACCACCCTTTTAATGAAAAGAAGGACACGCTGTCAGGGACCATCCAAGAAGATTGACTAGACACACCTCCAATGCGACTACCAATTTACCACCGGCCAAGCTCGCTAGCATATGAGTCATGTGCGCATACCCAGTGGGCGTTACGTGACATTCGCCCAAATCGTCGCCATCGGCTGCATCGAAACCGGCTGAAACTGTGGAGCGTATGCTGTTGAATATGTCAAGCAAGGGTACTTGTCCTAAACATACTAATCACGAGCTCTGGGGCAAATTCCAAGGCGATTGGCATCACGATTTGTTGGAAGGCATGGATATAATCAGCGTCTGTCATCCCACTCGTAGGCCACGGGACGTTGACAGAACTAGTGATTATCAGGTTAGTTCGTGTCTGTGGTTGTATGGACATACTAGCCAAGACCGGGACCTTCTCCACAGGATTCCAGGCCACCGAAAGGGCCACAAGGGTAAAATTGACCGCGTTCATAGCGGTGTATGGATATGTACAATACGGATGGGTCGTCGTTGAAGGCACGCTGTGTTCCATTGCCTGGTGCAAATGACTGATCACAAGAGGAATGTAGAGAAGGAGAAATACCGACCGTGATGAACATCCCTTTGGCAAAAACGAAAGTCAAGAATACGGCGCGTGGAGCATGGCTTTATGGCGTACCAGTCGAGTATCAAAATACGCTTAATTGGAGTGCAAAATTTGACGACTTTTGCGGCGACGGCGACGTTGTTAAAGAAACAAAAGCCCATGTGCTCGTCGGGTTCGGCATGATGACCCGGGGGCCGGACGATAGCAAATGTCTTTTTAAGATGACCTCGAGCCACGCTGAGACAGGCCTCCACGACGCCACCGCAGCTCAATCTGGCGGCGCGCGTGGTACCGTTCATTACATAGAGAGATAGAGACTCGTAGTAGCTAGACGAGTCAGTAATCTCTTGCGGCGTCATTGCTAGAAACGCACTTTGTAAGAGGGGGGGACGGAGACAAAGACTGGACTCACATTGTATGGCGAGGACCTTGTCCCAATGTTCCTCGGAGTGTACGAGGAGTGCCTCGTTACGGTAGACAGGACGAATGTGGATGTGTTTCATTCTCGAGATCAAGTTGGCACCTTGGAACGCGTCAAAGATCCTCGAAATGCGGTCAGGCTGCTCCGGGTGCCCGTGAAGGGAGGCGTGGAGGAGCATCTCCGCGGAATAGACATAACCGACCGTGAATGTTTTCAAGGGCTGGTAGGGCTCGGACAGCGCACGGGGCCTCGCAGGACGGTGCACGACGGCCACCACTGGCGGCGCTGGGTCGACGTCCATCGCGTCCATAATGTACACTTGCAAAACTATTGAAACTCCGTGTCACGCTCGTCGTGCACGGCGATGGCCGCGCTCACCAACATTGGCCCTGGGCGTCTCCGCGGCCGAGTGCGCGCATCGCCATAGCGATCTTCTGCTATACGCTGAACATGCAACGAGCCCTCTTTATTACCTCGCCACGCTTTTCTGTGGCGTCTCGTCCACGATGTCCTCTCTCTACGCATCGCTCTTCCACTCTAATTCCTTTTGCTTCTGCCTACCCGTCCGCGCCGGTTTTCTGCTCATGTCCATCCTCACCTGTCTCCTCTCCGGAGCAGTAGCCATCATCATATGGTTCGAGATATCCCGTGCGTCCCTGCCCAGACGACCTCCCCAGCCCTGACCGGACTCTCCAGACTCCTACGAGCTCTCCGCCAAGGAACGTGTCGTCTTCGTCCTCACGGGCCTCGTCGAGTCTCTCTTGTGTGTCGTGTCTGCCATCGGGTGCGCATTCCCACCTCCCGCTCGGTGTCCCTGCCAACCCCGCACAACAGGTTCATCGGCGTCGTCGCACGCAAGCAGTCCTTCGTCACGATCTACACCTATTTTCTCTACCTGCATTTCGTTCTCAATCTGGTCGTCGGCATATACTTCCTCGTGATCGTGCGCGCAAGGAACCGCCAACAGCTTATCGACTACTGTGCACAAGTGTTTGTGGATACGTCAACGGAGTCGAGATGCTCAGACCTCATGAGCGTCTCCACATACGTGTTCATAGCCATCGTTGCCGCACTGCTGCTTTTGGAGCTATGTACGTCTTGCCGTCGTCGAACCTTGTTAGCCTGCTGACACTTGCTAGATGGAATGCTTATCGCAATCCGATACAAGCATCGTCTGCGCTTGCAGAAACGGGACGACCGCTCACGACGCTTGGGCTATTTCCATGCCCTCTCTCAGCCTGAAACGTTGAGCAAACACACACGCCAAGAAAGCGATGACATCGAGTTGCTCCATTCTCGTGAAGAAAGCGATCCGTGGGACCTCGGAGATCCTGTCCTCGGCGTCGAACCGCAGACCTATATGCCTTTATCCACGCACGACCGTGATCCGTCTCCCCCTCCACCGCCCTCCTCACCGCCGCATTCCCTCTCGGAAACCATTTCTCGTGGTCGTGTCCGTGCACTACCGATACCCCCGGTACCCAACGTGGCGTCACTTCAACCTGAAACGTTGCCCAATCCGTACGAGTCTCGGGGACACACAGAGCCTCTGGTCGGCGAAGACGAGCAGCATTCTGTACATAGCACGGACGTTTCGACGAGTGCCCACTTTGCACTGATGGATTATGGCAGCTACATGGGCTCTGTATTTACCGCCGCGACCCCTGCACCCAAATATTCCCCCTGAGTGGGACTAGGGTTGCTTACTGTACTCGTACCTACTACTATATAATGGACCAACAGAGCCAAACATAGTCAACCAGCCTGAGGTCCTCGGAGTCGGACGGGATGCTCGACACTGGACGCAACGACGAGGATTCGCTGGTGATGATATGAACAAGCGCCATGACGTTCAACGGCAGCACGTTATTGAATCTGTTGGTATCTTGGACTTGTCTTCCCCTTGGACGTGTGCTCACGGCAAACGCAGCTCGACAACCTTCTATTCCAGCTCTACACCCTTTCCTTCTTCCTCTCACCGACCTTGCTCCCCCTGTTGTGCAGAATCGCCGGACAGTTCGTTTTCTACAAGCCCCGCGACCTCGATCCCAAGCTCTCCTTGCGCATATGGCTCCTCCTTGTCTGCGTCTCGAATGCACCCAGTTTCTGGTCGCATGTCAGAGACGGCGCAACCGAGGACCGCGCCGTCATCCTTGACTTTGTTGGGATGGGTGAGTATCTCGCTCGCGCCCGTCCAACGCTTGCTCATGCTCGCACAGGATATCCGCCTTCCAAGCTTCATCTTGTATTGCTCGATACCCTCATCCTCTATCTCCAGATGCTCCTCACTACAATTTCGTTCGAAATATCGCTACGCCTGTCCGACCCCGCTTCCGGCGCCATCCCACCTTCCCCCACGTCGTCCCCACCCACCTTGGGAATAGACCCCGACGACGACGACGACGACAACCGAAAGTATGCGCACCACCAACCCGTAATAATCATAGACCTTCGCTTCCGTCACATCGTAAACCGCTTGCGAAACCCCATGCCGCTCGTATCTCGCGCGGACCTCGCCACTCTCCCTTTGCCAAATACCACTCCAACACCACTTTCCATGCATTTGAGATCCATTGTGAGGCGACGAGATGAGGCACGACGGCGGCCTGACCAGACCGATTCCGCAGAAGCTACCGACGGTCCCAGGTCAGAAGACGTAGGGAGAGTACCGGGGAGCATGTCTGGGTTGGAGTAGCATTTCCAGTCGTGGCCCCCCTACCAAGTATTTTATCTACTGTAATCTCCACGGACTTGGTCACTAAAGCAATATAACCATGGTCGATGTACAACTAGAACGAGCAGGTTTGCTACCAGTTGCGCTTCATCTGAGCCTCGCGCGTGAACGGGGAGGTCTAATGTCTTGTGGATGACGTACCGCCTGGCGCAAGCACTGCCCGAATTTCTCGAATTCGTGTTTACAGCAGTCTTTGCGAACGTCAGTGTATGTCGCAACAATACACTTTCCGTACTCGGTTGCCTGAGCTGAGCAGGTAGTGGTAGAATGTAGAGCGAGGCGTTTCAAAGGGCTCGTCGTTGTTCGTGCAGGCTGCATGGTGGTGGGATATGTAAGGTCGTTCGGTTGCCGTCACTTGTTTATTTACGTTCAAGGCTCCAGCATGTACACTTTCTAGACTCTTCATCTCCGTCAGAATCATCTTGGACTGAACAAAGCCTCGCTCCTTTTTACGTTCCTCACCGCGTGTCAACTAGCCGAACCATGCTCAGGGTTTACCTTTTGGTCGTTTGTATCTGTCTGCTCATAGCATCAACTCTCTACCTTTTTTACTTCAATCGCTTCGCCGCCGCCGTCATCGGGCTATTTCTTAGAGTCAGGTACTGGAACAAAGGCGGGTCTAGCATATGGATTCAGATCGGTAAGTATTGACCCTCGACGGCACTCATGGGCGTCGAAACCTCTGTATGCACCAGGATCCATCCATTTGTCCGTTCTCGCGGGGAGAATTCTCCTCAAAGACGTCCTATACCACTCTAGTAACCAGACCATCAAGATTGTCAAGGCGCAGATTTCCTGGAGATATTGGCTACGCGTTCCTGCGACTGAAGACGACCTTAATCGCGCTCATGTCGGCGGGGAAGACTGTGCGCTTTCTCTTTTCTCTACCTTTTGTCAAAATTAGTTGATGTTCGTCATGATAGTTGACCGTGCGCATGCACTTCCTTCATGCCGCATCAACGTTTCCGCCGACGGTGTCGAGTGGCTTCTGTACAACAAAACTGCCGCATATGATCACATTCTCTCTCAGATGCGAGCCAAAGCACCCTCATCTCCCCAAGAATCAGGCCCTCGGCGCTACGTTTCTCGCACTTCTGGAAAAGAGGGCAAGTCCGCCCTTCTACCTCTTACACTTTCTTCTCAGATTTCCATCTCCCAGCTCTCTATCCTCCGTCTGCGCTAAGTAACATCAAGGCGCCACCTATCATTCATGCTGCCATAAATTGGATCAAACGGCAGATGCCATATCTCGATCCCACAGACTTGTTGCCAATATCCATCGAGGTCTCTAAATTGGCCATCGTCTGCGGTAATTCGTCGACGCCCTCTCTTATGGTTACCGAATGCCATAGGGCAGACGGTACATTTGGGATCGTACGGGTAATGAAGCCAATGACCAACTTGCGTTGTTTGCTTATATCCAACCCAGGCAAGATCCAAGTGCGACCTTTACAAACAACTCTTGAACTTCAAGTTCCAGAACGCCCTCATTCACTTCGCGGAGAACAAGCAGTACCAGGGATCCATGACTGGCGTAGGTCATGCCATTCGAGGGCAAACGGAAAAATCCATGTCAGTAACCAATATCCAGGTTTCTTGTGGACGCTGTTTAACCCACTGTAGTTACGCTGGTCGCATTCCCCTTGACTATTTATCGTTTGGGGTATTCCTGAAAATATGGAGGAGACTTTCGCTATACTCCATGTTGTTTTCCCCCAACCACTTCACATCCAGTGGATCTCGGGAAAGAGCATCCACGTCCGGAAAGAAGAGTTTTGATGAAAGTACTTTTGTTGGTGACCTCACGAAACTCGAGTATGCAGTTGAGCGTCGGATCGTAGAAGCGCCGATATTGGAGCTCTCGTATTACGCGGATGTTGTCGGCGAAGTTTCCACCCAGCTTGACGGGCCAAAAGGAATGGGTCTGGAATCGTACGACATTGGGAATGGTGATCTACCCCCCGAGTGGGGCATCGACGTTGTTATTCGTAATGGCGTATTACGGTACGGTCCCTGGGCAGACCGACAGCGGTGAGGATTATTGCCGTTTGCGTATCACGCGACTTCCTGACGATCATTCAAAGGGCTCATCTTCAGCATACGTTTTTCCCTCCCACATTCCATGACCTAGAGGTATCCCAACGTCTCAGGCCTGGTGACAAACGAGCATGGACCGCAATGAAGATCTTCATCGAACTGCGCGATAAAACTACTTTGAATATCCCATTCCGTGAAGCGTCGAAGAATTGGCAGTGGGACGGCATTGCAGACGTTCCGAGGCCTAGAACGCGAGAGCATGCTTCCCTCCATGTCACTGCTGGAGATAGTTCTTCAGTTAGTTTTCTGATTCCCATGGTCATAGGGCCAGATGGATACGAGTCTCGGCTGGAGGTCCATCTTGACACTATTGAGGTCACATCGAGTCTGAATGACATCAAAGTCATCACCGCAGAATCTTGTCGAGTGAGTGAGTTAGTTTGGAAACATATCTCTAAGTTTTGACTTGACTATGTGTAGGTTTCCGCAGCGCTACCTTCCCCACTCAGGTGGAATGCGGAGCGTCGATGGTCGTTTTCTGTCTCCTTGAGGCAGCCGGTCATATTCCTTCTCAAGGATCACATTAACATGATTACTGACCTTTCTCGTGATTGGACAAGCAGCGAGCCTACGGAATGGCATCATTTTGTGCCAATCGTCTACTCGCTGGAGCTCTACCTGTATCATTTTGATTTAAATTTGTATGCAAACGACCAAAACATCATCGACAAGCCCTTGATCAAGGATGAGAATAGTGTGTACATCATCGTTTTGATGACTTTACTGTCTCAACTGCCTTCTTTCAGCTATGGTTAGCCTACGAGCTCCTCGGCTTACGGCGACGGCAACAATCCCATCGAATGTGTACCTCCCGGAGGCCACAACGATCTCTTTTTCAGTTGATGCTCCAAACGTTTCCGCCTGGATGAGCCTGCCAAAATGGAATACTCAGTTTCTTTATAATCATGGCAGGGAACACCATATTTTACAGGCAGGTAAATTCCGTTTGGACGGTAGTTTTCATTACTGGGCAGAAGTTCACCCCGACAACGTCGAGCAACTGAAAATTGTTATTACGGTGCGCCATCTGTCTAACTCATTACTTTTTATGTGAACATGGCTTGGGGATAGGCTAGTGATGTCGCCATGAAAATGTTGGGCTGGGCGATCAGATATTTCATGGTCCTGCGTGACAATTATTTCGGCTCGTTCACTCATTTTTGCACGCTGATGGAATATCTGGAGAACCGGAGCAGAGGTGAAGTGGGCGATCCTGTCGAGAAGAAGTGGCGGCCAGAGAAGGTGAGCAATCACCTTAGAGAACGAAACGTTCCTTAAAGCGAGATGCAGACAAACATGCTCCAAGTTGGATTCATCCTAATGATTGAACACGGCTCTCTACTGCTTCCTGCAAGCTTACCTGGCTTCGAAAGGTATACAAGTATGCTGACCACAAAGGACGTTGGGACCTCGTTGTATCTCGCATTTGCGGAATTGCAACTGGATCTTCGATTGCATGATTACTTTATGGGTAAGCGACAGTCGTGAAAGTGACGGGTCTACATCTCATCTTGTTACAGATATGTCGCTCAATGCTGGTGAGCTCCAAGGGTGTATCTTGGAGACATGCCCAGAAGACGAATTCTTCCATCATATAAGGCGACAGTTCGAGGAAACCCTTGTTATCGATGGTACGTGGTCATTTAAGTACCTGAAGATGCGAGTCAACCCATTCTAGGTCTTGATATTACTGGTAACAGAGTCTTCGGGCCGCCGCCACGTACACGCACGTACGTTTGTGTATGGGAATTTGCTCTTGGCCATGTCAAAATCCTTTTAACGCCACTTGAAATCCGTGCGCTACTCGCGGCCGTTGACGCATTCCGAACACAGTTCACGGACGTCACAAACGCTCCTGCCAACGATTTTAGTGTTCCCCTTGACCCAGACTGTTGAGTACATTTTATTTTCTCTAGACGACCTTTCTGACAATCATCATAGTGACGTACCTGAAGCTTTCTCTGGAGGCTTTGAATGCCACTTGCATTGCCGGAACAGCTGCGGTCGACTTGGACGTGCCTAAAGGCCTCACTTTGCATACAAACGATTTGGAAGGTCAACTTTGCGGCAGGTCTCTCAACCTAAGACTACCTCTTGCCTCTGCAAAAGCTTTGGCCACTCCTGATGCTTCTCGGAAGTCGTGGTGTGAGGCTGCCGCCGTAGACTTTGACATCGCACTGGACTTGTTCACTTCTCCCGTGGCAAATCGAAACCAGGCCGCATTTATGCGTAGTCAAGACCTTTTGACTCAAAGAGCGCAGTACTTGTTCAGTCAACTCACTGAGGCTCGACTCAACTTTGGAGAAACTTACGTATCCCAGTCACAGCGTCGCCAACCTAGTCATCGGGTTCATAGGAACGATCTTTATCTTCCGCCACTCAATCTCCCACGGTTCTGCCGTGTACGAAATTCCGCTAATCAGCTACAGCAGCAATATTCCAGTCCCCATCCACGTTGGTCCCAGCTTTGCCACCTATCGGAATCGGACGGAGAACATGTATCTGAAGCGGACAGGGATGCACGTTTGGCGCAAAGTCGCACCTCTCGACCAACAGACAATGCGGACGACTCCGAACTATCCACATCAGACGAGTCGGACGATGCTGATTTGACGGAAAATGGATCATCAGAAAGCGATTGGCCTGGAGGTCCTGGTAAATACTCTGACGGTTTGTTGGACTCACCTGACTATTTTCATAGAAGGGAATGCTCGAAGAACCCTCTTCCGTCACTATGAACACTTTACAAAGTGTTATCGTGATTCGTTATTGGACAGCGTATCGAACCGAGAAGGTTCACCTTTCGTTATGCTGAGGGTGCGTACGACGGGCCAGAAGTTTAGCGCATTTGACTATATGATACACTAGGGCCCCCCATCCTCTACGCTTCAGAAGCCAAAGAACATCTCGAAACCATCGTCGTCGATGCCTCTACATAATGCGGACTTACCCTCTGGTGTTGACTCTCGATCCATAATTCGCATTCAATGCGTTCATGGCATTGATGTTATTGTAAACCCGCTCCTGCTTGTTGTTTTGTCTCGTTTCAAGGACGAGAATGAAGAACATGTAAGGCAATCTTCTTCTTTGATCAACATCCACTTCAATGTTTGTGTAGGGCCTCAGCGCGGAGATAATCCTAGATGTTCTTCTTGGACAGCGAGTATCCAATTTCGTGTCCTCGGAGAAGGGCAGCAACCCATCGCCGTCTACAGTTTTCGATGTTATGATACATTCCGCGCGCATGCGAATGTTGGAACAGATTGAGTTGAACAAGAACATCGCCGGCCCGTCGTCTCAAGATGTCCATACCGTCGATGTCATCGTGCAAAGTTCACTCACGAATTTGCGTGTTCAAACCATTACTTCGGGACAACGTGCTGCGGAGCTCGTCCAAGCAACGCTCGACGAGTTCTCCATCGGGTTAGAAAGGTTACCGTTTCCCATGGGCAGTACCTTTGAATCTCTGCAGCCAGAGTTCTGCCTGTCGATGAGCTCACTTCAAGCAAGCTTTGCACAAAGCCACGTCGACTTTTCGTCCGGAAATTTCTCTATCCAGATAGGGCCCTCGGATCCAGAATATTTGGCCTCCTTGCTACTTGCAGTGAAGAATCGTGCGGAGACGCTGTCGAATATCTATCAGGAATGGAAAACCAGGTCCACCGCGTGCTTGATTGCTTTCGTGCGGCGTATCCTGTGGCTCACGAGGAACGATGCGCTTGTTGATCCACTTTCCGTCATACAACCATCGTTTTTGGTTCAACGGGGGCTCCCGCATGGTGTACGAACAAACGGTCCGCTCAAGTTCCTGTTCCACCTTCGCATGTGTTTGCGAGAGTGTGACCTGACCTCAGGCTCTGAGCACTGGAGTGGGGACCAAGAAGTGCGGCAGCTCATAAATTCTCGTTTGGCCAGTCTTATGGACTTGGATCTCGACGAGATTAACACTGATCCCTGGAATTTGCTATTCCCACCCGACAATCCGAGCACTGCAAAGACTTCCACTCTTTCATCAATCACCTGTGGAATCGGAACCATTCACTTGACTGTATTATCGGCCTCCTCCAAGTTGCATAGCGATTTCACAAGCTCTTCGTTACGATTCCAATATCAATCCAATCCGCATGTCCAGTTGCACTCGACATCTCACACTTCACTTCCCACGCAAACAAGCCAACAGATCGTTATATTTGGCGTTGCTAATATCTCGCTGGCTGCCTCCCCTTCCCTAGTCGACTTTGCACAGGGCGCAATTCGCGTCGGCAAGTATTTGCATAACGGTGCTATCCCTGACGATCGCCCTGCCCTGCCCACTCGTCCATCATCCCAGACCATCTTGTTGGTTCATGCAGGAAGCATAAGTATCCGTGCCGGAGCAGAGAATCTCACTTTCGAAGTTGGAGGCTCCTCGCTGGATTTTTCTTCCTCCTCTCTCGTCCGCTCGAATACCGGATCGGAATCTTCGGGTATAAAATTCGTCTTCAACGATATCCATGTTCGAGCTCGATCCAAGGGCGCCGGTACAACTATCCCCGAGCAAGACATTCTGGCATCGTTGACGTTTACTAATGGGAGAATCGATTTAGCTCAGCGCCACGATCTGGTATCGAAGACACTGCGGGTCGTTTTCGGGCTTGACGAGTTTCTCATCAGCGTCCCTCGCAGCGCCATTCGACTCTACCGCTTCGTGGAAGAGTGGCGAGCTGATTTCCTTCCAGGAGTCGAGGCCACAGCAGAGACTCTTGTTTCGGAATTGAAACGGAATAGCGTGTCGACGATGTCTAAGCCCTCGATGGTCCACGGCTCGGAAAGACGAAGACTTCCCACTATTCTGCATATTAACGGACATGTTGCTCGACTGGACGTGACTCTCCAGGTGATGAGAGGAACTTGGCTGTCTTGGACCGTGACAGATACTACGGGATTCATATCCTCCTCCTCCAGTTCTCAGTCGAAACGGACTTATGATTTTGGTCTACAACTGGGGTCACAGAAATTCGCCATAACGTACAAGTCCCGCAGTATGGATTATTCTTCTCGATCTCCTCGAATCAAGTTTAACCTGCCTGCCCTTACATTGACGGGACTGCAAAGCAAGGGTGACATTGAGCTACTCGGCACCCTAGACCTTGTGGAGATCACGATCAAACCCACCCACGTGGACACTCTCCTCGTAGTGCAGCAAAAGTTTGGGCAAGACTTTACGGATTTGCTAGATTTAATCCGAGAGTCTCGTCAGAAGCGTTCTGCCGTCTCCGAGCCTAAAAGAGCAAGCGCCCTGCCTGGGAAGCTGAACCTGCATGTCAACCTCAAGGGTTTCACACTGAGCTTGCAAAGCCCTTCATCTGTGTTCCATCTAAAGTGCCAAGACGTCCGGGGAGACATTGGCAAGGAGGACACGTTGGAATGGAAGGTTGAGCTCCGTAATCTCGGAATATCACTTGCGCCACGCACTGCTGTGGTCACCCACGAGCATCCCTCCAACTTCGACCTCGACGAGAAATCAGCATTTGTGGTCGTCGATTTCACCGCATCGGTGAATGACGGGATCCTGAAAGTTTCCGTTCCAAAAATCCATGCTGTCATGCAGCCAAGCTCGATCGGCGAGCTCGGCGACTTCATTGATTACCACCAGGTATGAATTTCCTTCGCGAGTGGATATCTTGTCTGATGGTTTCTAGGCTGAGTTGCTCGCCCGGAGGCAGCAAAGAGCTGCGGAATTAGAAGCATTCAAGGAGAAAACGAGGAGCATTCTCAAGACATTCGAGACGCAGAAGGATCCCGGTATTGATGCGGCCAAACCGTCGTGGATAAGCATGCACGTCGTCGAGGTCGAGATAGAACGAATCGGGGTGGCCTTCCCCTTGGCATTGGATCAAAGCGTTGGTCTGTCGCAATTGTCTACGCAGGATATTCGCGCGTTTTTGTTTTGTGTGAGGCGGATCAAATTCAGTTCTCAAAAGGGAGAAGCTGGTCAGATGAGTACAAGAGAATTATCTTTCCAGTTTGTTAACCGGTAGGATTTCCCTGTTCTCGTGTCATCGCAAGCTGAATCGCTCGCAGGTTTAGACAACACGAACCCACAGCTTTCCATGCGGAAAGCCACAAGACTCACAATCGCTTGCTTTACCCCCAGATGAAGGCACAACTTCGCTCGGACACATCGCTGTCCAAACATCAAATCTGGGTCACCGCTAACGTCACCGGTTTCATCCTGGACTTGGATTCTTCTATCCCTGATCATGTTTTCTCCCTGATTGAAGTCTATCGTCAGGGGAGAGAAAGGATGGAGCGTCTCGCTAGTAACATTCCTCAGGGAGCAACCCCTCAACCTGCACAGCTCGTTGCGACATCTGAGACCGGTGAACTGCCTAGTTCAAATGTTTTTGCGGCTCTAGTCTTTGAAAGTGGAGAAATTCGCGTACACAGCGAAAGAAGATATGGAGGAGCCATGTTTTCTACACCTTCAGATGACATGGATGATCCCTTGCCCATTCCGGGAACAGAGTCGATCAGACTACCGGTCATGTCCGCATGGATAGAGTATCGAACATCTTCGAACATCAACGTCACTCCTCGGACATTACAACCATCTATTCTAATTTTCAAGGCCAAGATACATTCCAGTCAGAACACTCTCGAACCAACTCTATTGCCATTCGTATCCGACATCACCGATTTCGTGCAGACGCGGATGCGGATGACCACTTACCATAGCCAACCATCTTATCCTCCCGGGACACTGGAAGACAGTACGCCGGTATCATCCTCACCCTCTGCAAATGCATCAGATCTCCAAGAGACGTCCAGACTGCGGATCACCTTTTCACTCCGCATCGATCAATCGACTCTTGCGTTTACATGTCAACCTGACGTTAACGTTTTGGCTGCCTTGCGTTGGGAAAGCGGAGGATTCGTAGTGAGCATATCTCCGGGCGCACACCGGGTGACCTTCACCGGCTCTGTCGATGGTCTCACCGTGGGTCTGAAGCACGGGTTCTTGAGTGAAGACTGTGTGAACCTGGCTGCCCGAAATCTTGCGTTTTCGCTCGCGTTCGCCAAGGCCCAGGAATCGCTTATGGACATCCACAACATGGTATCCTTGGTCGTTACCACCGACATGTCAGGTGGCATTCGTTTTTCACGCCTGCAGGACATGCTGTGCTTCAAAGCAGTCTGGTTGGACCGTATCCCTGTCATTGCTTCGGAGCAAGTATCCCCGGAAGCATCTGGAATTATCTCAGCCCCTCCACGCGTCGCTAGTCACGAGGTCAAGCGAGAAGTCACCACTGTAGTCATCGTCCGCGTACGTTCGATTGAAGTCAATGTTGATCTCGGCCAGTCCATCAGCAACGTCACGCTCAACATGGACGAGGCACTCATTCGTACAAAGTTTTCGGGAAAATGTCGAGAATTGTCTCTATCGGTTGCAGACGTCGCCATACTCGCAAAAGGAAATATATCCGGCCATGTCACCGTAGCGGACTGCATGTTCCATACCATTAGTCGGAACGGGGATGCTCCTGTATCGGAATCCACCTCAGCAAGGTTGTTAGAGCTCACTATGACCAGCGGACCTCTGAGCGCCGAGTTAGAGTCGGAGCATCAGCGCTTGTTGGTTTACCGGTGAGTCTTTCTGTGCCTTTGGCGAATAATGCAACTGATATTCCACTGCAGCGCGGACCCTGTCCAAGTGGATATTCACGACGACTGGTCGCTTATTTCTTCAGCGAGCAGAGACAAGGATCGACCGCTTCTCCTTGCGTTTACTGTGCATGGCAAAGAAATTACCGCCTTGGTCACGATATCTACCATCCCTAAGCTCATGCACTATGTCAACAGGTTCAAGACAAACATTGCCATCCAACGGGCTGGAGCTAGTCGAGAATCCGGGGCTTTCCGCGCTACTCAAGGCCCAAAGCCGGACAAACCACTTACGGAAGTGGCCTCCGCTTTCTTACAGTCTGCAAGGGCCAAATTTAAAGAAGCAGAGACAGACCTATCCCATTTGGTTCGCCAACAGATGAGCTTTAGGCTTGAGACGCTTAGGCTCATCGTGTTCCCTCGCTCGATGGCGGACGCTGAAGTTGCACAGTTTGTTGGTCGTGACGTGCATGCTAGTCTCAATCGGACCGTGAAGGACAATTTGCCGTCGCGCAGAGAAGTCCACCTGTCTTTTACCTCTCTGGATATCTCCAAATTCAGTCAGCACCAGTCACTTTTGCCTTCGACCACGACCGTTCCGCAAGATTCGTCCTGGGTGTCATCGCTCTTCAAGAACCCCCTCGAGTCAAATATAGTTGGTCTGCCGAGCATGAAGATGCTGATGATCACCGAAGAGTCCGTTCAAGACCTCACGGCCCGTCTCGTGTATGATTTCTACAGCACGTTTCAAGGTGGAGACAAGAGCCCGGAAGACATCTACATCACACTCAATATGGCGCTCTACGCGTGGCTGACGGGGTTACGGAAAAACTTGTCGAGGGAATTGGAGCAGGTATCGAGCTCGACCTCGAGCGCACAGTTGCCAAGCAGTCCCTTGCCGCCCTCTAGAAAGAAGGGCCTGGGATCTAGTGGTGAGGCGTTGCCGGGGTCTACGGGATCACACGCGGACGACAGCCTTCTTCCGCCGTTGTTTGCGAAGGCCCAGGTTGGACCTAGCGTGTCCACGGCCCTCGTGGACGACGGCACCTCGGTGGCGGACGCGGCCTCTGGCAGGCGGGCATACGAAGGGGAGGCTCTTGGCACGTCATCCCCGGCTGCTGGCTCGTCGAGCGGCTCTGGGAAACTGACGTTGGTGTACGAACCCCGAGAGAGGAAGATTCAACGGTTGACGATGCGTCAGTTAGGCGAGGCAACGCCGGACGTGATGCATCCGTTTTTCAAGAAGTCTGGGTTTAACCTCGAAGATTCGTTGCCGCAGTACGTTCACGAATATGCAACGATGCCACTGGAGGAGATCATGGAGGCACTATTGACTTTGTATAGCCAGCAACTCAGATCGAACAGGAAGTACTAGACATGCTCGTAATCGTTATTTTACTCTTTCAGGTCACATTTCACTATCCCTACATTACGGGAGCTGATTTTCATCGTCGATTGATGGAGGTAGCATATCATTGAATAAATAATAGACAGCCTATCTACCCGAAGGTCCACTGGCACCTACGTTGAAGACACTCAACAATGCGAAACATCCATAGAGTAAACCGACAGGATATGCGACTAGTAGACGTTGCTCCGACATGCGCAGCACCGCTACGAATATGCCCGAAGCAGAGAAAGTGCACCATATGATCGAGAGCAAAGAGAGTAGGTAACCAACAAAACCACTGACGTGTACGGTGACGAGTGAGCGGGCGGACACGGACAAGATGGAACGCACATACTCGAGTGTTACAACGACGCTTACTGCGCCGACACCGACCATCGGAAGTAAACAGTAGCCCAAAACGGACACGACGCGATAAATATCGATGCCTTTGTCGGACATGAGATTGAGAAGGGTGTAAATCGACACGGACCCCAGCAAGCCGAAACCATAGATGTAGCCAAACTGCGGTTTTCCCGACTGTCGGACATCATTAGCTGGGGGGAGGCAGCAAAGGAGAAAAAAAGACCGCTGACGAGAAGCAAGAGCATTCCGAACAGGAAGAAGAAAAGGAGGGGACCAGCGAGGTCGGCGTCGTCCATGATGTGTTCGTCCACGCGCTGGAGTGGATTGAGTACGGTCAAAGATTTGGCTCGTATATGCGAAAAGTTGATGCCCAGTTCTGCGGACCTGATTTGAGTTGGACGCGCTCGAGTCTACGCTGATGCCTCACCTTCTAGCAAAGGAGGCTCGCCTTCGAAACCACCGGTGCCAAAGGCCGTCCACCAACCGCCAGGCTGCTGAATGGAACCGCCGTAGGCCTGGGCGACGCCTCCAGATGGGATTGAGGCTGAGGCACCCATGTTTCCTTCTAAACTTGAGCGCGAGCCAGGATAGTACTGGCCCTGGTCTGAACCGGCAGCATAAAACTGGAGGGGTACGTTTTGCTGGGCATGTGTTGGATAATAAGGACCAGAGGAAGACGCGCCGTAGTGGTTGGCCGAGTCTTGCCACATCGTGGGCGTAGTCGTAGTCACAGAGTATTTGTCGCGTTCAGCAACGACTCACCGCTCGGCACTTGCCGCACGTCCACCTACCCCCGTGTACCATGGCAAGTCCTCTTCTTGACCTCCTCCGTGCTATCGTTGACACCGCAGACAGCCCCAGGTATTTGACGTGGACCGTACCAAAAGCTCACGCGTGTCTGATCTGTTCGTAGAACGAATATATCGAAGAACATATCAAACGGCATGGCAGACGACTAGATTACTATGAACGAAAGTAGGCGTCTCTGGCGACCTCGTCTGCCGATCGGTCTGACCCAGCTTTCCAGACGCAAGAGGGAGGCGAGAGCCGTACACAAGGCGTCCGCAGTCGCCCAAAAGACGTTCGGTCTAAAAGCTAAAATCATGCATGCGAAGCGTCACTCGGAAAAGGTCCAGCTGAAGAAGACGCTCAAAGCACACGACGAACGCAACGTCAAGCAGGCGGATTCCTCCGCCGTTCCAGATGGCGCCCTTCCCACATACCTTCTCGATCGCGAGGGCCAAAAAGATGCCAAGGCGCTCTCAACGGCCATCAAACAAAAACGCAAAGACAAGGCTGCGAAATACTCTGTGCCGTTACCCAAGGTTCGGGGCATCGCAGAGGATGAGATGTTCAAGGTGGTCAAGACGGGCAAGAGCAAGAGCAAAGCTTGGAAGCGAATGGTGACGAAAGCCACTTTTGTTGGCGAAGGCTTCACGCGAAAGCCCGTCAAGATGGAACGATTCATTCGACCGATGGCCCTACGATACAAAAAAGCCAACGTCACCCATCGTGAGCACCTTCAGTTGTAACCTTGGTGCCATCGTTCGATCGTTTCGATAGCGGACTTGAAAGCAACTTTTCAATTGCAGATATTAGGTGTCAAGAAAAATCCCCAGTCGCCAATGTATACCCAACTCGGTGTATTGACCAAGGGGACGGTGATCGAAGTCAACGTCTCGGAGCTGGGAATGGTTACAACTGGTGGCAAGGTCGTGTTCGGCAAGTACGCACAAATCACCAACAATCCAGAGAACGACGGCTGCATAAACGCCGTGCTTCGTGAGTTTTTCTGGCGCTGTCATCGTGCCTCGCTAACGACTCGTGCTATATAGTTGTATAGCATGTAGTACTGTTGTAGCTGTTGTTGTTGGTACATGTTTTTAGTACAAAACTTTGTTAGTTTTGATCCATGTCGACCTCGAACTCGCCTGCGCCCGACTCACATACTGCATCGCCAGCCCCAGGGAGCTCTCGCCATGCAGTCACTCCACTCGAGCGTCAGCGCTCGCAACTCGAACGGCTCCTCAAGGATCCCAGCAAACCAGCCTTTATCCCCCCTGCGCCAAAGGAAAAGACGATACGTGCTGCGCGAGAGATGATGAAGAATGTGCAAGGCTCCAGCGCTGGTGCAGGGAGCGGCGAGTTTCACGTATACAAGGCGAGCAGGAGACGGGAGTATGAGAGGCTCAAAATCATGGAGGAGGAGTCGAGAAAGGTGTGCTCCTTGACAGTGTCTCTTCGCGCTACACTCAACGACGTCTCACAGGAAGTAGAAACAGAAGAGTTTGAGCGACGACGGAAGGGGGCTGAAGACCTCGCCGAAGCAAAGACTGCAAAGAATCGCGCAAAAAGGTTGAAGAAGAAGGAGCGTGCAAAGACCAAGTCTTCGGACAAGGCAGGCCCAGGTGAAGGGCAGCTTCGCGATGCGCCCTTGAAGAAACGCAGGTTGGTGAACGGGAAAGAGCTCGTGTTCAAGAAACCCGGCGAGGAGACGGACGAAGACGGAGACGAGGATGAAGATGTCAGCGCTCGCGATGAACTCGCCCCTGTTGACAGCGACGACTCGCCCGCCTCTCGACTGGCAGAGGCACCTCGCATAGTAACAGAACGGAAAATCAATATTCACGAAGACGATTGATTTGGTTGTACTTTATCAAGGTGAAGGCGTGTACTTGTACTTGTATTCTGCATTCAACAAGTAGCGCAGCACTCTCCCGAGAAACGGTTTCGACCCTAGTCCCGATGGATGCTGCCCGTGTGACACCCCCGACAAATTTGAATGAATTGACGGGTCGAGCCTGCGACTCTACCCACAGAGCCTTGAGCTAGATAATCGACGCACTTGTACCGTTTCTTGACATTTGATCATATTGTCGGCCATACGGTAATGGCTCCGAGTGCTTTGTCAGTTGGCGGTCGGTGACTCAGCCCGCTGAGCTCAGTGGAGAGATGTGGTCCGAGACAAATCTCTTTCCTCGTCCATCATGGCGAAGCGTGGCAGCACCAATACTAATACACGCTCCAAGTCCGGGCCGGTCGAGGACCATGTCTCGGACAGCGACGGTCAAGACACGGAGCCTTCTTTGCATAGCGACGCGCTCGACTCGGAGGAGTCTGACGACGCGACGAACGGGCAGCAAAAGAAGCGTCGTCGCGTCGCGTCGCCGTCGAAACGCGCGCAAAAGCCCAAGTCGAAATCCCAACAGGGGCAGAGCTCTCCAAAGAAGCGTACGCCTGCAAAGAAGAAGCGCAAGGTGGTTCAAGAGACTGAAGAAGATGACAGCGAGGTCGAGCTCAAGGATGGCCAGGAGGTCGTCGGTAAGGTCGTCGAGGCGCCGACGACCGGATGGGGTGCGCCCTACTGTTTCGTCTTTTTATAATTATTACGAACTAAAGAGTTGCCGACAGCACCTGACGGCCAGATATCTCAGAATACGCTGGATTTTCTGATGCACATGCAAGACCCGGAGTGTAACGACCGTGTCTGGTGAGCACACCCACTGCAAGGCCTCTTTGTTCTGCCATGAACCCAATGTGTCTGCGTATCCTAGGTTCAAACTGCATGGTTCGTGCCCTTTCGACCATTACTACGCATCTCACTCGTACTGCTTCCAGAGCCCGTCTATCGACGATGCGAAAAGGAATTCAAGAATTTTATAGAGGCCTTCACTGCAATGCTCACAGAAGTGGACCCCCAAATCCCACAGTTACCTCCAAAGGACGTTATCCACCGAATTTACCGCGATGTTCGCGTGTCACTCTGTCCGCCGACGTTTCGCTCACGAAGCCATAGATTCGTTTCAGCAACGACAAGACGCCCTACAAGACTGGATTCTCTGCCAGTTTTTCGAGAAGCGGCAGAAAAGGAATCTTTGCCTTTTGTGAGTCTCGCCCATGCAATACCATCGCTCGACTTGTCTGACCATGGAAATCTTTGAGATCATGTGTAAGTATTTGTTTGTTCTGTGGATGTCGTGCTGAGCTTCAATGGGCTTGCATGATATCAGATCGAGTGAGTTCATGGCTCGTTTCCTGGTCTACATGCTTACATTTATGTACGTGCAGTCCAGCCGGGAGACGAAAGCAGGCTGGCTGCTGGGGCATGGTGTCCAGCCAAGAACGAACTTGACATGATAAGGTGAGCTTTTTCACACACGTTCGCAGCTCTAGGGGTTCATTCCATGCCCACGTTGCCAGGAGTCACATCAAGCGATCCTCGGACGATCTTCGCGGGATTATCTCTGCACCAGAGTTTGTGGCGCATTTCGGAGAGCCACGACCACATCCAAAAGGAGAGCGGCAGAGCATCTTTGGCCGCGAGGACGAACTCAAGACGGCGCCCAAGGGGGTGGATAAGAATCACAAGTAGGGCCCTCTTTGATCTTTTTTTTTTTCGCGGGTTCACTTTATCGGTCGATTCGGGGACGCAGGGACATTGACCTTCTCAAATGTCGCTCTCTGGGAGTCTCACAGACGTGCGTTTCGAGACGGACTTTTTTTCGATCGAGCGCTATTTTTGATTTGTTCACTCGCAGGTTCACTGACGATCAGGTGCTCGAGGGGACTTTTATCCAGGAACTCGAAAAGGTTGTACGGATTCTCCGGCCATTTGTTCATTGGTGAGTAGACAGGTGCACAGTACGGTTCCTGGAGTTGAAATGCATTCCTTCATGCAAAGTCTCAATGACATGATGACGGTACCTGTGGAAAGTGACGAGAGCGACGACGAATGAGTGGAATCGGATCTTTAACGTCGGTGTATTCAAGCAATCTCGTTTTTCGAAAATGCCCATCGGTATTATGCGTACACACAAACGAACGAAAGTGTTTATTAGCAAACAAGTTCACTGGACAGGAAGGGCGATCAACGCGTGGACAACAGTGTTACCAGTCACATGCAACAGAAATACGGCTGCGAATTGAACTCTGTTCAATCGCTTCATCATCATCATCATCATTCGCTTTTCCCCAAGAATTAGACGGCATTCGAGTCGTTGGTGTAGATCGGAAGATCTCCGTATTTGATTCCACCTTGCTGGTCTTTCGACCACTGTGTCGCGTTGGAAGCCCCATAAGCAGGTAGAGCATCTTCAGTTGCAGCGATATACTAGAACGACGTGACACCACGCATCAGTCGGCCATCCCAAAGACGATGATAGACTGGGTTCTTACCGGAGGCAAGGTGCTATCGCGATCGAAATGACTCCTGTTGGTCAAAGGGACGGTAACGACCAAAGTCTGAGGGGTCCGATAGCGTCCAGTCATTGGGCGATCGGCAGCATCGGAGAGCAACGTACGATGACATCTCTAAACCACCCGGGAGGAACGGCCCTCCAAACAGGCGGAGTCCCGTACGAGGGCGCAGCGAGCGCATCCAGTCTAGTCCACTGACTCGCCAACGTCGTCACCCGCACCCTTCCCTGCAACGTCACTTCCGAATGAGACCCACATAGTACGCCACGTTCGCATGGCAACGAGACGCACCAGATACTTCCAGAGGAACAAGGGCACGGACAAGACGATCCACGTGCCGAGCATGACGCCGAACGCGGTGAATCGGGAGAGCCACACCTGTTGGTCGATCGTGCGGGCGGGGTCCTCGAGCGCTCGGAGGGCGACGTAGTAGGCCGCGATGGGGGCTAGAAAGGTCAGTCTTCACGGAGGCGGTCAGGTACGAGGATCGAGCGGGATATCGTGGAATTGGAGACGTACAGGAGGGCGATGGTCAGATAGGCTCTTTCGAGGGCGGGCCGACAGTAGTGCGAGGCCAATCGGACGAGCGCCGATACGCGGGTCTCCCACGAGTTTGGCGACACCTGCTTAATCGAGGGGGGGTGAGCGAACGCGAGCGAGAGACGAGAGCTGTGACGGACATGATCCCGCAGTTCAAAGGGCAGCGTTGGTGGGACTTGGTTGCGGGATAATTCCTGAACGAAAAAAGGTCGGTCGCATGCGAGAGCGAGAGCGATGTGAACGAACGCACCACTACGACGTCGACGGTGGTTTTCTTCGGGGCGGCTGGATAAGGGGTGCTCATGACGGATTTCGGTTGATTGTGAGGCGTACGGTGGAGCCAGCTCCTTCGAGGACTGTTCGATGCAGGAAGGGGCGCGCCAGGCGGGATGGTCTGCAAAGAGGCGCTGGATCGCCTGTCATTAATCAGTGGGAAATGGGTGGCGACATGACAACAGTTTGATCGGCAGCCTGGGAAAGACTTGGAAATTCCGTTTGATTGCGGTTGCTCGAGGCACAAAATTTCATAAAGCTAAGCTCACTGCGCAAACAATAGCACAGACCTGAAGCTGCGCTAGCATTGCCATTCGCTGCATGCTGACTACAAATCATGATATCGTCACTCTTTCTTAAGCTGGGCGATTGGTAGGCGGTATATGGGCAGGGTAAAATATGGCCGTGTTCCTCCCCATCTTTCATTGCCCTCTGGGTCGTCTTGTCTAACTTCGACATCGTGCCATTGGACCTCGGCCCCAATTTCAGACACGTGACAATCAGACACGTGAACATAAACGTCATAAAAAAGTGCGTCTCAACGTCCTTGATAAGTATTCACCTAAAAGATTAAGAGGATCCAGACATACTTGTCGCGGCTAATCCATTGAAAAAACTGAAGCGGGCATCGGGCCCATCCAAGAGATTCGGTAGATGTCTGAAGAACTCGTGAAGATCTACAAACGTGCTTAGGGGTACCTCTTATTCAAGAACGGCGAACTTACTTACCACGATAATTTTCCGCAAACGTATCAGTGTAGACGACATCGAACTTGCCTAACTCGAGAAACTCGTCGCTAGAAAGTACATCTTGCCATTTGCCATTAAAAATCTTTACGTTTCGCTTCTCGTTCCATCCCTGCTCTTGCATGTGAGCGAGCACGTCAGGGTGTGCTTCGACAATAACATGGAGAGAAGGCTGGTTTGAAAGTGACTGGAACATGCTGTCGATCTTGACAAACGTCATACATGGTCACAAAAAAGGGAAGTTGGATCACGAACAATGCCCAAACCAAATCCAATGTTGAGAATCCTCAACCCCGTGTCCCGCTTTGGGTGAGTCAAGCAAAGTTGATCGACCGTTTCGCGCACTGGATGTTGCCATATACAACACGGGCATCGTCGCGGATGAGCGATTTGCTTACTGATGTCGCGTTCCCATCCCATCATAACGCCTACTTCTTGACCATCGTCAAGCTTCAAGAGGCATATTTCTTGGCCCTTGGGATCTTTAGTGTACTGTAAGTGTGAAGATAGGAAAGCATCATTAGAGTTTGCTGCCGATGCATCTTCCGTACGGAGGGTCAAGTAGGAGGATGATTCGATACTTGACGAGTTGGAAGAGATACGGGAAAGAAGTAGTTCTGCCAGAGGTCAACGAATAAAACGAAATGCAGCTGTAGACGAGGTACCTGCACGAATGCCAGCATCACGAATGAGGGTATAGCATACGTCGTTGTTCATGGAGAGGGCGATGTCACCGGCAGTATTTCCGAGCTTGTCGACTGCGTGCGCCAAGTGAGGAGACCGAAGGAAAAGGAACTTGATACTCGCCTGAGTTCCATAATGCACCTTCTTCAAGAAGCAGTTTTACAAGCTGATCACTGCCGACGTAGGCTGCTGCATGCAAAGGGGAGGTACCCTGATCGTCCTGAAACCAGAGAGGAGCATCTGCTTCGATGAGATCTCGGATGTTGTCAAGGGGCTCCTTTTCCAAGATCGCCTGAATGAGGGTTGTGCCCAGCTCTTTGAGCGCTTTTCCTTCCTCGACGTCGTCGGCATCCTGGATGATCTCGAGGTCGTCAGGGTCATTGGAAGTGAGATCGGACATTGGTATACACTAATGTCGTGTCATTCGGTTCGTTGTGGGAAAGCGACCGTACCGATGTACTTACGAGTGTGGCGGAGGATGATGGAGAGCAGGTTGGATAATATATTACATAATCTAAGACGCTGTTGATTACGGTCATGTCGGAATACTGGGTGTCGCACAAACGATACCAATGCAAGTACTGCAACATCTACATTGCGGATGACAAGCCGTCGCGACAGCAGCACGAGAATGGACTGCGACACAAGGGCAACGTGGAGCGGTTTGTGAGGGGGCTGTATAAGGAAGGAGAGAAGCGAACGCGGGAGCGAGAGGAAGAAAAAGGGATCATGGCGAGCGTGGGCAAGGTGCGTCCAGGTGCTTACTTGTAACGGGCGACTGAGAGGAGGTGTTAGGCAGCAGAAGCAGCGTACGCGTTGGACGTGGCGTCAGGCCACGCGGGTACGAGTTCCTCTGGGGGACTAGCGCGGCCGGAATCTGTGACCAAGGCAAAGCCGAAACCAAAACCGTCGGATCCATATGCAAATTATAGCACACCTGCATCGCTGGGATACAAAGATCCCGACCTTGGGGAGCAGTCACAGAGGGGTACGGGCGAGCCCGGTGCGTGGACGGTGGTGAGCACGGTGGAAAAGGTCGAGGAAAAGACGGAGGAAAAGGTGGTGGAGGAGGAGAAGGTGCGGGGTGAGAAGCGGGAGATGGAGGAGACGGAGGAGGACGAAGGACGGACGTTTAAGCTGCGGCGGAAGACGTTGGAGGTGGGGCTGGGGGAGATGTACGATCCGAGCCGGCTCGACGGCAAGAGCGAGCCGACGGAAGCGACACTGTTCCGAAAAAGAAGAGGTCGCATCGTCAGGGGAATGTAAATATGTCACGCTATCGTTTATTAGGTGGCTATGTCAACAACCAGGTCCCAATTCAAGGAGATACTTATCACACTGACCCCTTCCTCCTCCCCTTCCCCCCCCCCCCCCCCCCCCCCCCCCCCCAACATAGGGCCCGCGCGACAACCCCCCCTCCCCCCCCCACCTCCCCCTTTCTTCCCACCCCCCC
>JBBPMF010000264.1:0-37786 GCA_038090175.1 Austroboletus eburneus | reverse complement strand
CATACTGCAGGCATTCAATTTTATGCACCACCTGGACATCTAGCCCACAATTGAGTCAATCAGGGCACTAAACAAGATCCTTGATGATGCTGCTGCCACCACCTTTTTCATTGCCATTGAGGTCCTCTACACGTGCCCCTTCTGCCAGCGCAAAGCCCCAGGACACATCCAAAGAGAATGTCCTTCCAACTGATGTTCTTCCTGTAATGGAATGGGGCACTCATCTGCTAAATGCTTCAACCCAGAAGACTTCAATGATGACAATGTCATCTTCAACGATGGAGATTCTGCAGGGGGCGACTTTAGGGGTTGAAGAGGGTCTTCAATGGATAGATGAGGGTAATGTTACAAGTATTCACAGTTCCGAAGGTTCTGGAACTGATTCCCGCGGTTCCGATGCTTCCAAAGTACCTTCCTGCGGTTCCGAAGGTTCCGGAATTCCGGAACCATCGGAACTCTTCAACACTTTACTGGAATGGAGACCGGAAGATGGACTACCGCCGGAATGCTACTGGATTCTATTTCCCGAAGACTATGCTCCATATGTCCATATGGAGATTCCTATTTTTGACTCACCCTGTTCGTCTCTTTTCCCTCTTTTGTAACTCCTGCCATGTGCCCTTAGAACTGTTTTTGTCACGGACCTCCGCTCCTCCTTTCGCCCCTCCTTCCGGTGACTGTGTTGTTCCATTTCCACCATTGACTCCACGAGGCCGTTGTAGAATACCATGTGTCCCGCCCCATCATCTTTCCGTTCCAAGATGATTCCAGATTGTATAAGTAGCTCATAGTCGTCATGTACATTTCCCTAGCTAGATCTGCGCAATTATATGCAGTGTTTAATCTCCTTCCTGCCTGAGTCTGGAGTCTCAGCAGAGAACCCCTTCGGAATTCTATAGGACGTTGTGTCGCCTTTGAGGACACACTGAGACTGGATGTTGCGCAAGCGTAACACAGTGAGTAGCACATAAATGGCCTCCACTTGCTTAGCCTCTTTAGCCGACATATTATTTATGCTGTAATCAGGGGTTCGGAACTGGTGTGCAAAGGCGGAAGAAAGTGCATCAGGAGTCACAGCAAAAGTAACGGTAAGACAGAGAACATCACAGACATGGAAGCTAGTAATTCCTTCGAGAATACAATGCATAGCATCAACTACCAGTTGACACGCTGGATCCCAGTATGGTAACTTTCAAAGTGGTGACCAGCATACACCATTCTTGGTGAAGAGCTTCTCTTGTTCTGCTGCAGAGTCAACATTTTTATAAGCCTCTGCTTGACGTCACAATATATCTTTATCCCACAGCTTCCAGCAATCTGAGTCAAAATCTGTTCTTCCAAGGGCCTTCAGATCATTGCAATGACAAATGCTGCAATAGAAGTGGATTGAATGTCCAGCCATTTGTGCCATTTTTTGAGCTGCAGGGAGATTACAGACCACACAAGCAATGGCAGACCTGACTACTCAACCTACAAGGTAAAGAGCTGTGCAGTTGAAATGAATCCCACATTCCCAGCTATTCACCATGTCGTTGATTAGGGAGTCCAGAAAGTGGTTGAGCTGATTGCCATGAGGCTTGTCGAGACCAGGGACAATACCTGCAAGATACATATTCTTGAGCTTGTAGCAGATGTCCAATAGAAGGTTGAGGCAGGCACAGGAGATAACTCCACATGAGGTAACTGCACCCCATACACGAATGCCTTCTATATTGAAGAAATCAATGTTAAGGGAAAAGGCAAGGCAACCCTCCCTCTTCCTATCAATGAAGAGGCTTCCTGCTGAAGGGCCCTCAAAGGATCTCAGAAATTCACTGTCCCAAATGTCCTGGATAGGTAATGAATAATGATTGCTAATAGAATTCATTAACTTGTCACAAGGTTCATCAATGAGAGCATCGATTTCAGCTCTGGAGAGAAGGCCTGCCACAAAATCATAAAAGTGGTGATAAACATAAACATATGGCTTGATAGGAGTGTGACCTGGTGATGGTTGCAGTAAGGGTTCATTGCAGGCAGGTAGCCATGACTTTGGTTTGTTGTTGCAATAGATAGAGTACTCCAGAGTGGATGCTCCAGATTTAAATGTGGACTTGTGAATAAAGCTGCAGGACGGACATGTGGCAAACACAGTTGTTCCATGGTGTAGATTGAAATGAGACATGGCACCACCAATGGTTGCTGGTACCTGCACCATGATATGTTGTCCAAAACAAGATGTATTTCCATCAGTCGGATTTAGAAATGCAAGCTGGAGTACCAGGTAGATGAGTTCCATAATAAGATTGGATGCATGCCGACTGATATTAAGGATAACACTACAGAGTACTCCAAGAAATATGGATACTTGGGCAACTTTATCGCAATGATCAATGGGACGATGATAGTGGTGATCTACAAACCCCACATTAGCATTCATCCAGCAATGAACACAACATACACATATCACAATTACATTTAATAGCTTCTTTTTGGTCATCATGTGCTTGGGGCTCTCAGATTGCAATAGTTGGGAGTATCACTTCCAAGGTAGCAAATAAGGTCTGCTTGGAATTTTGTATAGAGGCTTCACAACAGTTAACACCATCCAGAGCATCTTTGAGAACAAGAACATCTTTGAGAGCATTCTGGAGTGATAGAGCAGACATCAATGAAGCAAGCAATGTGAATATGGTTTTTGTGCAAGATTCGATGTTGTTCAAGTGTGAGTGAGCAACAACAGCTGATCGCCTATCACACTTTTCTTTAGATATGCTGCGTACTCCATTCTGTTCGATGCAACAGCTGGGAGTGGGTGCCTGTGACTGGCTGAGGCCCTTAGGTGTCGCAGGGGAGGCCTTCACCATCTTCAGCTATTCATGATTGTGGGGAAGAGCAAGGCGAACAAAGCTCATTGTAAAATCATGAATGGATGGAACAAATGCCTTGGATGGGCAATGCTCATTAGTGTAATGCTGAAATTACTCCCTAGATGTTCACAATTTGCTAGGCTGGGAAATCTCATCCAGACCATCATCAGTGAGAGTGGTGCCAAAAACACGAGCACTGATGGAATTGATATTGCTAGACGGGGAAATATTGTGTGGACAATGATCCATAATGGTATGGTCAAAGATACTAGATTGCTCCAGTACTGTTTCAGTTAAGATTCTGACCAACTGCAGGTGTTCGTCAGAAGAATGGTCAGGATCTGACTGGGCACACTGGGAATAAGTGGCCTTATGAGAGACTGGTATAGCTTTTCCAGATGGATTGTGAGAAATGCCCCATGCATCTACCTTACAGCAATGAGAACATTAACAATGAAAAGTAGTGTTTCTGGAAGGCATCTCTAATACATCTTGCTCATAAGATCCATGCAAATATACTATGAGAGCACCATGCCTTGGACAAGTGATGTGGGCTGGGCAAGTAAGTTGCCAGGTGCTTGGAGTGATTAAGGGCCTCAAAAATGTACACACCCATGAGATTGCTGGCACAGTTATCATTTGGGAGCTTAAATGTTAGAGGACAAGATTGCTATGACACCAACCTTGGTTATAAGAGTGACATTGTACTTGGATCCTGAACAAGGGCACATACCAAAAGAAAAAAATTGCATACACAAATTGCAAACAACAAGACAGTTTTGAATATTGGAATGGGGGAAAGCAATGATGGTTATTGCCTGCTTGCCTGATGAATGGACAGCTGAGGGATCAAAGATTGATGGTATTCATAACTCTGGAAACAGAGACACTGCTCATGACTGAAGATCAATAATATATATAAGTGCCATGATTGAGGAATCAAGAGAACATGTAAGGCTTACCGCAACACAATGGTGGTAATGGAGAAGGTGATAAAGTATTGAAAAATGATGGGGCTATTGTCATTGTCATCATAATCAAATTCATCATTAAAGCAGTCTGATTTGGGATCAGATCTGAATTCAGTACATATATCTCACTCATCTGCAAATGTGTCATAATTCTGCTGTGTGTTGCATACTGTGGCCATATAATAGTATAGTGATCATAACCAGCCAGAGTGCGAATTTGGAATTCATTTTGCTCATCCCAAGTGAAAACATTGGCACCCTTCTATCTGAGAGCAAGATTAGCACTGGCATGCTTGATATGCTGTTCACAACTCTATTTAGCTCTGGCTGACTCATTCTCTACAAGTTTGGTATTTGTTAGGGCCCACTGAGTGAAAAACTTCTTCCATATCTCTCCATGTTTTTGACCACTCCCTTTAATAGGTAGTGGAATGACCCAGACAGGGCCAGAAGGAAGCTGTTGCATGGAAGAGGGGCTAGTAGAGGTAGGTGGGCTAGAAGCAGATTTCTGCACTGGGAGGGTAATGGGAGAGGCAGATAGACCATCAAATAAGTCAGGTATGCCCTTCAGAATCAATTTTGTGGGATAGCAATGCATATTGATCCACTCAGCATCTTGTGATTTCCCCAGCAAAAATTTAAAATTCGGATTCCAGTACTTGTCACAAGTGCCTCAATAAACATAGATTGGTACATCTGCCTTGAACATTGGAAGGACATATGGCAAAGTGGCCTTGTCAGTAATGTCCACCACAGCACCTAGTCTCTGTTCATCATCATTGCCATGCTGTACCACTTTCAATAATGGCGACAATGCTCTCTCCCTTACTGTCTGTGGTAAACTACAGATAGCTTCTCCCCTTCTCATTATTACCTGTGGTAAACCACAGGTAATCTCTGTTTACCTGGCAACAATATTGTCATCTTGCCCCTCTATGCTCTCCAGCATCTTTCCTTTCCTCATTGTCCATAGTTTACTGTGGGCAGCTTCTCCCTTTCACTTCCATGGTGCATCACTAGTGGCCTCTCCATTCACCTGGAGATGATCATCATTGCTCTCTGATGTTCAGCATCAGGGAATGTCTTCCCTGTGGTCAGTTTATCCTTACTTCCTGGACACATTAGCTTTGTTTCTCCCCTTTCAATGCAGGCTCGCGAAGGTTGCCATTCTCTCTTTTTCTCTCTACAGTACAATGTTGTCTATATCCATATCATTTCTCACTATACAAGAATAATTGGGCTGGAGGCCACCTCTGGATCTGTCATCCATCCTTGCATACTTGCAGCACTTGCAGCACTTGCTTCAATATTCATACCCAACTCCCCACCTGATTTCTTACTCATAGCAAGGGGGCTTCCATAAGCCATGAGTGAAGCTGGCTCTCTATCACTGTCCTTCGTGATCCCATCCTTCATTATCTGCCAATTTGATTGCATGGTATCGAGCTTGGCAACTTTTTCCCTCACTCTCAGCCATTCTGCTCGAGCTGCTATGAGTTTTGTGTCATATGACCCTTGTGTGGCTTGATCCTCCTTCCTTCTCATGGATGCTAGGAGCATAACCATGATATCGGCTGCAGCCCCATTTCCTCATTGCTTCACTGACCAACCCTAGTTTCTCACACAACAGCCTCTGAACTTATCTGCCTGTATGATACATACTATCATGTCCATCAATATGGCCATTAGAACGCAAATAATCAGAAAATGGAGAACTGCTGTAAAAGCCATGTTTAGCATTCAGAATGCTCCCCATTCCCATTCTACAGTTTTGCTCTTTTTGAGTGCAGTCAAGCCACTTTCTGACCTGTGGTGGTTATACTTCCAGACAGCAATAGTTGGACTGGGCACATTGCCCAACATGACTGTGACTATGGTGGTGTGTGTCTCCCTGTCATGGACCTGCATGTGGCTAATTAATATTACATTATATCAAATGTGTTGAATGCACTGCAATTGTTTGCACTAGCCCATCTTCCCCATGCTGCAAGGTCTGCAGTCGAGTACCCTGCTTGCAATCAAATATGTGAGCTAAACTGCATTCACCTCTCTTCAACTATGATCACCCCCTTTTCTCCAAACACAACTTGCTTGGCCTTAAGAATACTTGGTTTGGTGGGGTATGAATGGATCAGGTGACCAGATTCCACGCCATGCAGACTAAATCTGTCAGTGACATTGTTGATTAAGAACACTGACTGCTTCCAATGAACTGCAACACTCCTGCTGTGGAAATACTCAGAGGATGGTAAAGAGTCAAGGCAAACAGTTTCATACATTACTGTGAACAGAGTGGTGGTTTTCATCACCTTTCCGTCATTGCAAACAGTGAGCCTGCGATAGCCTTGTCAGTACTATTTGTCTTTGTAGCAGACACTGCATACTCACATCTGTCCATTGTACATACCCCAGATGTATACATCTTTCTGCCCTCTGATAAATGTGATTTCTTTTGATACTGTCATAGCTAATTGGATGCTCATGGATGGAACAAGAATGTTATTGTTGAATGTCCAGACCATAACCTGGTGTTCACGTGTGCCAGTTGCCAGTCACACACCTGTTCCAGTGGAAGTGGGGTCACTTGTCATGCAAGTAATTGTAATTTCACATCCTGTGCCAACTCATTTCATGACCATCTCCTCGAACTTTATCTACAGCAGTATGATCAGATGATTTATGTAATATTGCTGCCACTCCTTACCATTTTGGCCTTCCCAGTTTGGCGCGAAAAAATCAAGTATCCAAGACCTGTTCTGAAACACAGTCTCACGGGCATCTTTCTTGCAAGTTACCCATATGGCTGTACTGATGGGGTCACAGAATGCATGCCATCGCATGAATGACTGGATCTCCTCAAGACAGTTCAAGTCCCATATCTTCATACCCTGGTCACCTACTAATTGATTAGTTGCCAACATTCTATTCATCACAGATAGCCACTTACTCCCACTCACGAGTAGGTTTCCCTGCTTATTTATTGCAAGACAGTTTATTGGATTTTTGGGTTCTTTGGTCAGTCATCCAGCCAGCTGGTATCATGTGAAGGAAGTTTGGCTGGAAGAAAGCATTGCAGATATATTGTATAGTGTGTAGCATTATCTGAAATTTATATTTATATTTTATGGAATATGATATCATGAGTGATATCAGACCTATAATTGCAACAATGTTAACTCTTAACAATAAAATGATTGCCTGGAGCAATATGGTGATTGCATACATCACAACCTAATTACCCTTAACAATAAGGTGACTATTTGGAGCGTTCAATAGTCATGCAATGACAAACATCGCAATCTAATTATCATGGCCAACCATAACAATAAAGCAATTTTTTGAAACATACAATAGTCGCTCGACAGCAAACATTGCGACCTAATTATGGTTAACCAGTGCCAATGTAACTTAGTATGGTGATTATTTGCAGTATACAATAGTCGCATGATGGTGAACATCACAACCTAATTATGATGGTCAACAAGGCAACAGAGCAATTTTACATAATGACTAAGTCCTGGCAGTAGGTAATTGGAAGGTACTTCTGTAGTATAGAAGAATGCACACCTGGATGTTGTTTTGGAATTCTCAGACCCCTACAAGCACTAATATCCCCCATGAATGCCCACATCCCCTATGAACACTTATATCCCCCACAAATGCTAGAGATATTTCAGTCCTCTCTGGGGTTGAACTCCAATGAGAACTCTACATACCCCAGCAGCAGTAGCAGAATATCAGGAAGTTTGGATGATGGGCAAAATAAAGGGAAAAGCTCACAATACCATGCATGGGACTCTGATAGTAATTTCAAGTCTGGATATGAGACACCAAAGGGCAAGCTGATACTTGATTCTGTGAGTTTTTTCTTTTACTTGCTGCAATGCATACTAACTCTGCACTAGGAATGGATATGCTGCAAGGTTCACATCAGAGAAGCCGATTACTCATCCAAGTTGTGAAAATACCTCCAAAAATTGGAAAGTGCCCTTGCAGGGACAGTCAGAAAGAACAAAGAGCTTTCTATAAGACCACCAAAAGTGGTACATTTATCTTTGCTTATGCTACATATAGGACATGAATAACCATCTGCAAAATGCCTACAATGAGCAGGAGAAAGCACTGGAAACCTTTCAGTATAGTCTGAATCACTGGGCTGAGACAATGAACATAAAAATGCAGAGCAAACTAATGGAACTGATGGTATGGTGAATTTGGTTGACAAATGGTGAATGCTGATACTTTGTAGGCACAAAAAGAAGCAATTGCTGCAATAAAGAAGGAACTAGAGATCAAACACCAAAATCTTGAAAAAGAGAAAGATAAGATTAGGATGAGTAGCTCATCAACATTGTGGCGAGAATAGGCTCTTGAACTCTGGAAGCAGGTACAAAAAGATAACAAAATTGCCATAATGAGAAAGCAGTATGAACATGATCTACAAAATATACAAGTAAGTGTGAAATAATGAGCATTCAGAAATAAAATTTGCTAAGTCCATACCATAGAAACATAAATCAAACCCAGCTACAGCACCACCATTAGATACTGTGCATGTCACTGTGGCAAATATCCCACAGAAGTCAGAGACCTCATGGAGGAAAGAACAACAATCAGCAGCAAAAACGACTTTAACACCACCCAAGGAATCATTGAGCAGAAAAGGCAGAGTATCGAAAAGAGTAACAGTGATCACCAAATTAATGGTAACTCTACTGCCATCCAAATTGATAATGGACTTGAATTATTCTGCAGGACAATGGTGCCACTGAAGAAGCTGATATGGGATCGAATGCTGAGGCCAAAGAACGGGGGCCATTGGAAATGAGAGCATGCGAGGAAAGGATATGGGCCAACCCAGAGGAATACATAAGAAGCATGGAGGCCTTGGTGAACCATTTGCTCAACAAATACGGCTTTACAAAAGAAGAAAATTCACTGGCATGAAGAAAAAAGAGGGCATCCAGTCAGAGGAAACAATGCCTGGAGGATGAGAAGAGGGATATCAATTGTTCAAAACATCTAGTGAAACATCTTAATGGCTTTATTGACACACACTTATTGTTTTTCAGGAATATATGCAAAGCCTATTCAAAAAAGTGTATAATGTTGAGTGTGATGAGGATTTCAGGGGTTACTCATCTGCAACAGTGAATTAGGTAAAATCATTTGCAGCAGAAGGAGCAGGGCCAAATGATGATTGCCTGTGGTAGGATATGAGGAGCATAAAGACCTCTGCCTGGAACGATGCTGTCATAGAAATTTTGATGGACATTTTATTGACAGACTTCAAGGAACAGTTATCACAATTACCACATACAGCTGGTGACTTACGATCACCAAGTCGATCACAGAAACAAAGCAGGCAGTCGACAACAAAGACATGGAGATCTGGATGTGGTTGGCCAGCATTTTGGAGCAACTGGGATGTGATGGAATGAGTTCTAACAAAAGCATGACTGAAGACATACAGTATATTGAACAAAGGTTATGTCATAGAGAGGATATGGTGAGGGAACTGAAGATCATCGATATCCAGTGATTCATCAATGTACACCCCAAGAGGGACGAAGCCAATCAAATGGATATGGGGGAGAGACAACAGTGCTTGTTAGCCAATTCCAAATCTGCCAGAGGTCTTCTATGACAAATAGTGGTTTGAGAGACAACTCAGGAAGTTTCAGAAGCAGATATCTAAGGATGATTTCCCCTGGTACAACATCCTGGATTGGCATTATGCATGTAAATAAAAATAGCACACATGCCTTTAAACAATTCCCATCATAAATCACTAAGGGAAGAGAGGTTATCATGACTAGAAGAGTGGTGATGATCATTGCTGATAGATGAGCCAAGGTGCACAGATAGTCTGAAGATATTATAGGGGAAAATATACAGTACATAGGGAAAAGATGCTCCCTGGTGTTGAACATCAGGGAGTAATGATGATCGCACCATTATAGGCAAGACAGGAAAGAATGGGCCATGCCGAAGTTGGAGTGATGGACCTGTGGAACAAAATCAGAGGCTTGTCAATATGAGCCACAATGAAAGGGGTCACGTAATGATGGAGAAGCTCTTCAGTGTAAACACCAAAAAGAAACAATGTGGAATAAGATAAAAGCTTCTTAGTGTAGACACTGGTGAGCTACGATGGTAGTAGGAAAGACTCCTCAGTGTAAACACCAGTGAGCCGAGCAATAGGAGAAATGATTTGAGATGCAAAGGGGATACTAATGCAGAGATGTTGAATAAAAAGGCCTGAATATGACCATCCACTCAAATCGGCTTGTAGAGAGACTGATGGTATCATGAGGTGGTCATGGGCCAGGCTCACCAGTGATTTCAAGAGAGACAATGATGATTGTTGCCTGATGATCAAAGAGACTACCAGTGATATACCATGAATAGTGATAGAAAGAAACTGTTCATAGTAAACCATGAACAGGGAGGAGACACTAGGCCTATGGTGTCAACACGGAGAACAAGAAAGACTTAGCATGAGGAATTTACCCATGGCGGTGCAATTATGTCATGTCACGCATGATGCCCGCAGCAACAACAACTCAGATGATTGTGTTGGAAGCAGGTTTCTCTGATACCCAGGTCATCCAGGGGCAGAGCATGCAGTGAGAAAGATATCAAGAGACTGAGTAAGGAAATACTCACCCTTTGTATTTGAGGTTACTGGATAAAGTCTTGAAGAGTAAAGAGAGGGAAGTAGTCCAAGTGAAGACTGTATTGCTGACTCTGGGGAGAAATCCCTCTCAGAGTCCTGAGTTTATATATTTACAGAATACATGCACAGACCATGCACAATTACTATATCTAGAGGGGATGACGCATACACTAGATAAGAGAGAGAAACGCTATTGGTTCTATTAATAGCATTGGCCAATATGTGTCATATCTTATGTGTCATGCTCAGTTAGCATGATAAGACCAATTCATCCTATTGGTTGATAACCAGGATCATATCCAATTGGATGATTGTGTTATCTATGATGTCATAGATAAGAGTCTAGACTTATGATGTCATTGTCTAGAACATTCTAATATCTAATCTCTGATAAGAGATAAGACATCAATTCTGAACTCTGTTCAGACCATTGTTATCATGTAATCTATCCATGTGATCAAGTCACATGTGTTTTTATATCATGTGCTTTTTTAAAGTCACATGAACACATGATCACAATTTCAACAGAATGAGTCATTCCTCCCCAGTATTTGCCTCTCCCTGTCTGTGGTTTACTATGGACAGTTCCCCCCTCTTCTACTCATCACTACCCATGGTTTATCACTGGTAGTCTCTCTGTTCACCTGGTGATGATCATCATCGTCATGCTCATCTATATACTTCAATGTTCAACACTGGGGAGCATCTTTTCCACTATTGCTGTCCATGATATACTGTGGACATCTTCTCCCCTTCTCTGCCCATGATGTACTGCTGGTAGTCTCTGACCACTAGGCAACAATTATCATTGCTCTCTGATGTTCAGTACCAGAGCATCTCCACCACAGTCAATTATTTCTCACTTTCCATGGTATTGTTCCATGGGTTGTCTTTCTCTCATTCCTTGAATATCTGTTCACCAGACTGTGATCACTATCATATCACTATCATCACTTGTCTGGGAGCATCTTCGGTATGGTCAATTTGTATCTGATGAACGATTATCATTATTTTCCTCACCTCTTTTGATGTTTAGGTTAAAGCACTTTTCCCTCCTTCATTGCTGGTGATTTACTGTGGGCAGCTTCCCACCTTCACTGCCTGTGGTGTTCTGCAGGTAGTCTCATTTGGGCCCATTTGCTGATATTTGCTTTTCTCCACTCACTATTATTGAACATCAAGTGTTTGTCAGTTTGTTTACCAACTGCAATGCTATCTTCTGAGAAAGTACATAGCATATATTCAAGACATGCATACTCATCACATTAATCACATGATTACAGGGATGTTCATTTGTGGTGACTATTCTTTCTGCTGATGCTTCAAAATATTTACTTGTAGATTCTCTCCCAATGGTGAAAAGCTGCGAAACATGTCTACTAGCTTGTTGTCAGACCATGAGCTATACATGTGCAGCCAAAGTTTGCAAGCTTGTGGGAAGGATTACATCCATGGTGTACAATATGCCTAGTATACATTATATTGAGTGAGAATTTATCCAAATTTGAAATAACTTATGATCACATCAGGGTTTTTCTGCGACTCCAAGTGATGCAAAGGCATGCTTTTAGCTGAGCAAATATGCTTGTCATTGGGTGCTGCATATACTACCTGGCTATCAATCCCATTTTCTATGGTGACTTGCAACTCCTCCAACTCTGAGAAGTTCTCTGCATAGTCCATGAATACAGGGAACACAGAGTGTGTTTTGCTGAAAGAGTAAAGTCTAATGCCAAGGCTTGAAAATGTCTTGGGAATGTCTATGAGATGTATCAGTTTGGTTATCACCTCCATTGTGACATCTAGTTTTGCCAGCGAAGGGATGAGAACATGGGGCCATAAGCACAGCTTGACTCTGCTCATAATGCAATACTTGTTGGGGTAGATGCGCAGCTCCTGTACTTGGTGTTTTACAAGGAAATTGACAAGGGAAGGAATGGGACATTGGGCTTCAACTTCCAAGATGCTGAGCTGCAGAAGTTCCAGCAACATCATGAGTACTGTCCATTTTTCAGGAGACAAGCCAGTATTGTTCAGTGTAAGATGCCAGAGAGGGGCACTGCATAAAGCAGTTACTGTGAAAGAAATGGTTGAATATAAGAAGACCAATGGTGACTGGATGTGAAGTGCTTGAAGACTACTGGTGTGAGAGTTGATATGATCACTGAGAAAGGTTTGCACTCCTGTGCAACTTCTGCTGTTACAATGCAACTCTTGACATCCAGATGCCTGAATACTCTCCAGGCAGTGGTGCAATCTAGGGAAACCTTGCATAGGGCCTGCATAGAGACAGAGGTGCATCCGATGCACAGGTTCCAACCCTTTTAGTGAATTGAAAAAGTTCAACATAGCATGGAATTGGTGATTGCCTGTCCATTGTGAACTTGAGAACCAGAAAATATTTGGTACTCTAAACATGCTCATACATCTCCAAACCAGGAGAGCTTCACAATTCTCATCATCCAGTATTCTCCAATCCCTATCTCCTACATGTAGAGAAGTATCCTGAAAGCTTGAACCTGCAAAATAATATTCTGTGGCAATTTCCAAGAGGTATCTGCAAACCTGTGAAAATTTTCAAAGAGATTTCTGGTCTAGTTCCTTCATGATCAAAAGGAGGAGTTTGGCTGGCAGATGCAAAAGGAAGCAGGGTTGGAAAGGGCTCAATTGGGATGGTCATGAATAGACTGTGTCTGACAAGGATGTGAGCAAAGTCTCATGTCAGTATAGTTTTTGGGGTGGTCGTGGATTGGCTGTATCCAACAAGAATGTGAGTAGAGTCTTGTGCCAGCATAGTTTCTGTCTGTGAATCAATGTTTGCACAACGTTGAGGTGAGGGGAAACTTACCTGTGGATGCATCTGCCCCATTAGTCCCCTGACAATTTTCTTTATGGGTGGAGCCAGTAATGTGCTAACATTGTCTTCGGCTTTGTGCTTGCTGGATAGAATACGTTGTTCAGCAGGAAGTGGGGATAAACCAGAGGAGCTGAGGATATCATGATGAACAGGAAGAGACTTCTTCATAGGTGAGGGGGCTGAGGTGGTTGGTTCATTCAAGGTCTGATGCTTCTTACCAGTTGTGAATGATGCGGCTGGTATGTCTTCAGCTTTGCACCTGCTAGGTTGGATATGTTGCTCAGCAGGAAGTGGAGATAAACCAAAGGAGCTGAGGATATCATAACAAGCAGGAAGGGATTTCTTTGTGGGTGAAGGGGCTGAGGTGGTTGATTCATCAAAGGTCTGATGCAATGTGGCTGGTACCCCAGGTGGACTTAACAGATCAGCAGAATTTTCATGAGTATGGAGAAACTTTTTTGCAGGTGGGAAGGCCAAGGTGGTTGGTGTATCCATAGCCTAACACTTCCTGTCATTTGTGAACAATGCAGCTGGCACCCCTGCAGGAAAGGATGGTGAGATGGTTGGCTCATCTAAAGCCTGCTGCTCTATCTTAGCTGAGAATACAGCTAGGACCCTGAGTAGCTGTGTTGTAGATTCAATAATGAAGGATACAGCTGATGGTATACATGACAATACTTACTTCATATATTTTACAAATAGAATGGGGTGATCTGCTCAGAATATTCTTCATGATTGTGTTGGGTTGCGATGTCAGTAAATGTTTCTCCAGGCAATTCTGAAGAGTCACATACTTGTTACCTGTCTTAAATGATCCTCATCAATTGTTTTCATCATTTCCAAGCAATTTCACACTACAATACTATGTACAATAAGTTGGTTTTCCTAAATGCTTCACAATAAGTTGCCTAATTATGTTGGTCACCTCCGGTTCATCACAATAAGGTCGTTCAAAACTGGGTAATGTTATTTATAATCATGCTCAGATAAGAAGGCCACAGCAGTAGACTGATAGTTCTGAATGATTCTCAAGGTATATTTACACTTTTTTTAGTGCATTTGCCCAGTGTGCCACACTCTGAGGTTGTGCTTCACCAGCCTGAATCTTTGCAAGGCAGGCTCTGAATCACAGCTCATTATCAGGTAACCAATAGCCAACATCGACATTAGATTCAACTCACGTTGATTGTTTTGGCCACCAAGACAAATCAGTGGTTTGTATACCCTGACTGGTTGGTGTTTTGTACACCCCATATATGAAATTGACTTCATATGTGCTAAGCTCATCATCCCAAAAAAGCTGACCATCCAAACCATGATGTGATGCCTCAAGAGAGAAAACATCAACTAATGGTCCTTGAGCAGCTGATGAAACATCAAGGCACTCCCTTGCAAGACAAGCAACAATACCACCCTTCAATAGAGCTATGCAAGCATATGGCATGCTAAATAATGTAGTACACATTTCTTTGTGAGCATCATAGGCCATGATATGCCAGTCAAGTGCAGCAGGGACTAGAGGTTGATGCAATGAGAGGCTGTGATTGAACCAAGTTGAGATTGGATCTGAGGAACTGGTAACAATGCATGTAATGAATGCAATCCCATGCTGTACAAGTGGTACCAGGAGATTAGATGATTCATCATACCACCATTGTCAAAGGATTTGCAGAACACTGGTGGGATTCCAGAGATAGATAGACCAGTCTGAACAAGAGCATTGTGTGAAGCGAAATTGGAAAAATCTTTCATTGTCCAATATCACAGGAAGATAGCCAGATACCAGGAAATTCCTCATCAAATCCTCTCTCAATAACCAGCTCTGACAATCCTGAGGCATTTCCTGTTACGAACGCTCTGTTCACTATTTAAAAACTCGCTCATGGCAGGAGTCGAACTCCTGACCTCCTATATAAGGAAAACCCCTATCGGCACAAGGCCACTGGGACTTAGACGTTTCCCAACATAACTTATCACATGACTGCTTATCTCAGCAGTCTAGACCACGAGTCACATGACTTGTCACATGCTCAAGGGCTAGACCCTTATCTCTTATCTATGATGTCATGATGACATCACACCTCATGCCAAACATGCCCATCACACGAGGCATGCTTCTTTACTTCTTTCTCCCACAGACACGCTTCTTTATGACTCATGCCACCTTATCAACCAATCATGTATTTTCTCCTTATCATGGTATGATGTCCCTTTATGGTATCTACACAAACATGTACATACAATAGAATAGTATATAAACCCCAGGACTTCGAGGCTGGAGTCCCCAGCTTTGAAGTCTTGGAGATTTCCTCCCATCATTGCTCATAAGGATCCAAAGGGATCATTACCTTTATCCAAGGGTCAAAGGACCATTACACACCTCACTACTGCAGGGCATTAGGAGTTGTTTCAGAGGAAGACTTTGTGGAAAAAGAGGGCTGCAACCCCTTTGGTGGTGATGGTTTTCTTGGTGGGACAGAGAATTACCCCCTTAGTAAGGCCATGGTCGACCACAACCAAGAGAGTATTGAAGCTCAAGGATTTGGGGAGGTTGGTGATCAGATCACACGAGATCTGTTGGAAGGGGTGAGTGCAGGTGGAATGAATTGGGGTGAGTGGAGGGACAGTGGGGTTGGTGTTGGCCTTGTGTTGCTGGCATGAGGCACAACCTTTAATGTACTTGTGTACATATTGAGCAAGGCCTGGCCACCAAAACTCAGTGGCGACAAGCTGGTGAGTTTTGAGATAACTCAGGTGACCAGCAGTTTCATGGTCATGGCAGCACTGGAGGATGGAGCACTGGAGGATTTCATTGGGGGGAATATAGACACACTCTTGGAAAGTAAGGATGCTGTCTGTATACTACCAATTGGAGAGTCGGGAGCAAAAGGCAGGGGGAATGGTTCCATCAAGGGATTGAAGAGCCTTGAGGATGAAGGGATCCATCTTGGAGTGAGATGTGATATGCTCCTGGAGCATAGCATTGACGAAATTGACAATGAGGGATGAGGGAAGAAGGGTGACACCTTTGTTATCAGCCTTATCAGAGGGGATGAGATCAGGGTGGCAGAAGAGGGCATTGGGACTGGCAAGGTGTTTATTGGGGATGTGGATCATGGTTAGATCAAAATCAGCAAGGTCAAGGAGCCAACAGGCTTGTCGGCAATTGAGGTTCTGTGCTAACCAGAAGTAGGTCAGGTTCTTGTGGTCCATGAAGGCTTGGACTGGGTGGGAGCTGCCATAAAGATAATGGCACCAGGATTTCAGGGCTCACATGATAGTAAGGAGTTCCCGATCAAGATGTCATAGTTTTGTTCCACTGGTGAGAATGACTGGGAGAGATAGGAACAAGGATGCCAATTCCTGTTGGCATCTGTTTGGAGGAGGATAGCACCAGAGGTAAACTTGGAGGCATCCATTGCAATAGCAAATGGAGTAGAGAGGTTGAGAAGCTAGAGAACTGGGCATGTGAGAAAAAGCTCTTTGAGACAGTCAAAGGACTTTTGACATTTGGGGGACCAGGCCCAGGAACTGGTCTTCTTGGTGAAATTGATGAGGGAGCAAGCAATGGAGGAGTAATCCAGGATAAAGCAATGGTAGAAGTTGGCGAAGCCAAGGAAGGAGTGGACATCACGAAGTTTCTCTGGGGTGGGCCAGGATGTGATCCCATCAAGTTTGATGGGGTCCATGGTGAGTTGACTGGATTTGACAATCATTCCTAGGTATTTAACTTTCTTGAAAGTGAAGTTGCATTTCTTGAGTTTGAGGTAAAGGTCAAGTTCCTTCATTCGCTGGAGGACATGCTTGGTGTTGGAATATTCAGACATATGGTGTGTGGTTGTACAGCCACCGGATTACATAAGCATAAAGCGCACATACTTTGTAGTACTTGCCATAGTTAGCTTTCTTTAATGCTACTACTAGAGATTCTATACTTGATTCATTCAGCATGAGTTTTCTCATCAGGGAAGAAGTTGAGAAGATTGTCAATGTAGATGATGAGCCAGCCTTTGGCGATCATATCACAGAAGGAGTCATTCATGAACTGTTAAGTACAGGTCTATTGGGAACTGGGTAGTGGACTCCGAAGTGCCAGAGTTGGTCAGAGGGGGTAGGGACTTTGGCTTCACCTTATGTGGTGCACCCTTGTCCAGTTCCATTGTCCCTAATTTATGAGGGGAGCAGAGTGGAGGTATGGAGTAACCAGAGGTCAGAGAAGAGTCATCAAGACTCAAGCGAGAGAACTCATTGACAAGCTCAATGATGGAGGAGAGACAGAGAATGGAACTAAGTTGATATTTGAACTGAAGAACTAAGACATATTACAGTGGGTTTATATATGGAGGTTGAAGTCCAAATGTAGTAAAGTCAGGGTCAGAGTGACAGAGGAAACTAAGTAACACTGCTCTGCCAGTCAGTCGCACAGCTGGAGCTGTGCGCCTTACCCTGAGCACTGCAGTGATGGAATGGAGACTAACTATGAAGAGAACAAAGGGAAACATAACATAATGTATATGAGCACAAGAAGTAAGATGGATATGGAGTAGCAGAGGACATAGGAGTGAAATAGCGGAGGTAATGCACATGGAGGAGTGGAGGGGACTTAGCAAGAATTTGGGATATGACAGTATCCCCCTCTTAGGCCTGAACCCCTGAAGGCCAAAGTAATGGCTAGGTCCAACCATGTGATAAGTGAAAATGTGACAGGGTGAATAAGTGATGTGAGGGTGTGCACGGAGTGGACAGCAAAGCATTGTCTAAGCAGTGGCAGAGTGGAGTCAGAAATTGCCGATGGGGGCCATATAAGGTGGGGGTTGCATGCTTCAACTCTCTAACTTTCTTCCCATGTCTTCTACTCCCAATGATATCACTGACATCTGCATGTGGGCCGATGCATGTCTCATGGAGGACAATGACAATGACAATGAGGTGTTTGAGGTGAAGGTAGTGGAGTGGTGATGATGCATGAAGGCATGGAAGGAAGAGGAGCACTGATGGGCAGAAGCTGCAAGGCATCATGCAGAGAAGGTCGTGGCAGAGCAGTGCACAAAGGAAAAGGTGGTGGAGGCCACTGATGCAGATGCAGGGGTGAGTACCAATGCATCAAAAGGGCAAGGGCAAGGAAAAGGCAGCCAAGCCGCAGATTGACCACGCGCCAAATGCATGCTACTGGTGCCGCCACCTCAACATTGAGTGTGTGCTGGTGCCGGGAAGAAAGGTGTCATTGTGTGCGGTGTGCATCAGCATCAAACAGCGATGTGAGTGGCCAATGGACAAAGACGACAAAGACAAAGTCATGGAGAAGCCAGCACCGAGGAAGTGATAGATGGGCCCAGAGGTGACAGGGTTGAAGAAGAAGGCAAGGACAGAGATGGAGGATGAGCAGCTCACAGACAGGCCATGGACAGAACTCACCAGTGTGATGATGGAAGTCACTGAGGCCATCTGCAACCTGGTCCAGGTCCAGTGCCAACACATGAGAAAGTGGGAGGAAGAAGCAGTGCATCACCAGCACAACCAGAAAAACCAGTGCATGCAGCTGCAGAACATTGTGCAGGCTATGCACAACCTGGGGTATGAGGGGGAGGTATCGGCAATGCAGCAGAAGATGAAAAACCACATGTCCAAGGGGACACAGGTGGAGGTGGTGAAGTTGGAGGAGTTAGAGGAAGAGGTGGAGGTCCAGATGGAGGATAAAGGGACCAAGATGGAGAAGAGCAGTGCCGGAGATGAGGCAGATGCTGAAGGAGAGGATGTGGAGATGGATGGGCAGTAAGGCCCTAAGAACTTTTGTAATTGTAGTTTTCTTTTTGTTTGTATAATGTTTTTTTTTCTTTTTTTTTTTTCTTAATGCAATATGATCAATGAATTTGAGATGGAGTGAAATGGAAAAGGGAAATATAGTGAAGGTCTTATATGGAGATATCGTTGGAACTACTACACAGAGGAAACTGAGATGGAGAGAAATCTATGTAAGTGGAGGAAAATGGAATCAAGGTATATGGGGACCAGGCTTATCTGGATACTGGAGATGGAACTCTGCGACAAGTTCTGATGTGTGATCTAATTCTGTTGCAAGTAACCAGGGGATTTCTTCATCAGTACCTTCATAGCTGGACCAATGGACTAGGTAGAGTATCTTGCAGTTCTTTTGCCGACAGTCTATCTTGGAGTCAAGGATCTCCGAGATCTCATGCTCAGGTTCGCCATCAACCTCAACCAGAGGAGGCAGAGGTTGGATGCAATTGGGAATGCTGTTGGGAACTGAAGGTTCAAGTTGCAAGACATGGAAGACCGGGTGAATGAACTTCATAGAGCTGGGGAGGCAGAGCATGAAGGAGATGGAGCCAGCTTGCACGATGATCAGATACAGACCTAAATTCTTTTTGGAGAGCTTTTTAGATGGATGAGTTGAATTGAAATACTTTGCTTTGACAAAGACCAGATCTCCAACTTTAAAGTCAGGGGCAGGAGATCACTTTGCGTCAGCAGGTCCTTGGTATCACTTTTGTGCTGTAGCTATTTCTTCATGGAGGAATTCATGGAGGGAGTCGAGGTTGACTGAGTATTCTCTAGTGCAGGTGGAGGTGAGATTGCATTCAGGGTGGACCGAGATATTGGGGTGATAACCCTTGTTAGCAAAGAATGGAGAGACACCAGTAGTTGCATTCAGAGCATTGTTGTAGACGAACTCCATAAGGGGTAGGAGTTCAGCCCAGTTATCCTGCTGATAGTTGCAATAAACGTGGAGGTACTGTTCCAGCGTCTGGTTCATCCACGCAGTCTGTCTGTTACTCTCAGAGTGATACCCAGAGGTAAAGTAAAGATGGATATTGAGCACCTCATCAAGAGAATAGAAGAAATGAGATACAAACTCAGAACCTCAATCAGAGATAATGTGAGATGGTACTCCATGCTTTGAGAACACATGAAGTAGGAATAGCTTGGTCAACTCCAGGGAAGTCACCTTGTTGTCCATTGGGATGAAGATGCATTGCTTGGATAGGCAGTCCATGATGACAAGGATGGTGGTATGACCAGAGGAGCCTGGGAGTTGCTCAATGAAATCCATAGATATGGAATTCCATGGCTTCTCTGGGATTGAGAGCTGTTTAAGAAGCCTGTAGGGCTTATGCCTCAGAACTTTTGCATGAGCACAGGCGGTACAAGAGGATATGTACTCTTTGATGAAGGTATGGATGCCTGGCCAGGTATATTCACAGTGGATTAGTTCCAGAGTGTGGTTTTGACCAAAATGACCAGAGAGGTGATGATCATGCTTGAAACAGAGAACATGGAGATGGAGGTCATCGATGTCAGGTACATACATGTGACCATTGAGATGGAGGTAATCATCTGCATCTACAGTCTAGTGGGAAGTGGAGGGAGTGTCAGATATGGGGTCAGAGGAAGAGTTGGGAGATCCGGTCATGTGGATCGCAGCAAGAGAGTCAGATGGAAGAGCAGAGAGGATATCACTGTGGAGTTTCTCGAGGTTAAAGAGCATACTTGTGCGGAGGATGGGGAATGCAAGGTACATACTAGCTCATAGGGACACAGCAAGTTGCTCTTGGGTGAAAACGGGGCAGAAATTGTGCAGATTGACTTGAGCATAGTCCTTATCTCCCTCTTTGGGATAGATGTCCCAGCATTGAGTGAGGGCATCGGATTTAGCACCAAGTCGGCCAGGGCAGAAATGGACAATCATGTTGAACTGGGAGAGGAACTCTGACCAATGGGCTTGCCAGCGGATTAGGAGTTTAGTGGTGGCAAAGTACTCAAGGTTTTTATGGTCAGTGACCACATCAACCAGAGTCATGGTGTTACAATCACTCTTTTCACCATTTAAAACTTGCTCATGACAGGAGTCAAACTCCTGACCTCCTATATAAGAAAAACTCCTATTGGCTCAAGGCCATTGGGACTTAGATGTTTTCCAGCATAACTTATCATGTGACTGCTTACCTCAGCAGTCTAGACCACAAGTCACGTGACTTGTCACATGCTCAAGGGCTAGACCCTTATCTCTTATCTATGATGTCATGATGACATCACACCTCATGCCCAACATGCCCATCACACGAGGCATGCTTCCTTACTTCTTTTTCTCATAAAAATGCTTCTTTATGACTCATGCCTTCTTATCAGCCAATCATGTATTTTCTCTTTATCATGGTACAATGTCTCTTTATGGTATTTACACAAACATGTACATACAGTAGAATAGTATATAAACCCCAGGGCTTTGAGGCTGGAGTTCCCAGCTTTGAAGTCTTGGAGATTTCCTCACAAGCTTATTGCTCTAAGGACCAAAGTGGTCATTGACTCTACTCTTTGCTCTCTCTTTATTTGAGTTGTTTCACACGGAGCCTTCAAGGTAATGCCGCCAGGTGCAGAACACTTCATGAATAGCTAGCAGCTCCTTGTTGTGAGTGTTGTAGTTGAGCTCTGGGGAGGTCAATGTCCAAGAGTAGTAGGCAACAGGACAGACTTCTGCGTCAGGGCACTTCATGGAAAAAATACCCACAATAGCATAGTTGGAGGCATCAGTTTCTACAATAATTGGAGCATCAGGAGCCCAATGGGTAAGAATAGGAGTGGAAGTGAAAGCAGCTTTTAGCACCTGGAAAGTGGAGCGACAGGCATCTGTGAAGTGCCAAGGGACACCCTTGCGGGTGAGGTGGGTAAGCAGAACAATGATTTCGGAGTAATTGTGGATAAACTGTTTATAGAAATTAGCAAATCTGAGGAAGGATTGGACATCCTTGACCTTCCGAGATTTAGGCCAGTCGAGGATCGACTGCACCTTATCTGGGGACATGAGGCCAGACAGAGACATCCAATAACCTAAGTATTTCATGGAGTCCATATGGAACTCACACTTCTCGGGTTTTGCATAAAGTCCATGTTTGCAGAGACAGCGGAGAACTTCCTTGACATGCTCCTTATGGAAGGCCATGTCTTCAGAGAAGATGAGAATGTCGTTGAGATACACAATGATGCTAACATCTAAAAGATCAGCAAAGACTGTGTTAATAAACCACTTGAATGCCACTGGGGCATTCATAAGACTGAACAGCATGACAAGCCATTCGTAGGAACCATACTGTGTGTAGAAGGCAGTCTTCTATTCATCATCCTCAGCTATGCAGACCAGGTGGTATGCATGCTGGAGGTCAATTTTGGAATATACCTTGACATGGCTTGGGGCATTGAGGAGGTCTGAGATTCAGGGAAGTGGGTAGTGGTCTTTCTTGGTGATCTTGTTGAGTCCCTGAAAGATGGAGGGAACCATCCTTCTTGTGGATGAAGAGGACCAGAGCAGCATGTGCAGAGGAGGTGGGTCAAATAAATCCTATGGAGAGATGCTCATCTAGGAAGGCACAGAGAGACTCAAGTTTGGAAGGGGAGAGAGAGTAGGTGGTGCCAAGTGGAGGAGAGGTACCTTCTTCAAGATCACTTTTGAGATCATGTTTACAGTGAGGAGGCAGAGTATCTGCCTGTTATTTGCTAAACACATCGGAGAACTCATGATATTCCAATGGAACACCAGAGAGATTAATCTGTTTGGGAGGTTCAGTAGCTGCGGTGTGGAGATCACCTTCTCTTGATCGAATGTGCATGCTGAACTGCACGGAACCTTGTAGATGACAGGCCAGTGCAAATGCGGGAGCATTGATAAGCACAATGGACAGAGCCTTGTGGTCGGAGAAATGTGGTGGATTGGGAGAGGGGACAACTGGAGGCGGAGATGTCTTAGGAGTCAGGGGCAAGCTCAGAAGTGCGGGACTGGGCTGTGAAGTAGAATGGAAAGAAATACTGCTTGTGACCCAGTCAATCAACAGATTGTAGTGGGTAAGCCAGTTGTGTCCAAGGACCAAAGTGCAGGAGCCATCCAGTGGGGTGATGTAGAATGTCGTTGGGGTGATATCACCAGTTTCGAAGAGGATGGAGAGGTCAATAGCTTGAGTGATGGTGGAATTTGACATGCTGTCAAAGAGTCGGAGCATAAGTGGAGGGACAGTGTAGGTGGAAAGATTGTTCTTATTCACAAAAGCAGTATCTATAAAATAGTCGGAGGAGCTAGAGTCTATTAATGCAGGGAAAGGACGGAGATCATACAATACAAGAAAGATGGAGGGCATAAGGGATCGGGAATCTGAGAGAGCAGATGCATTGAGATGGAGCTCCTTAATTGCACATTTGGAGTCAATGTGACCATCTGGCTATGTGGAGCCACGGAGGTCACATTCTATTTTTTCACCTTGGAGAAGGCTTCCAGTTTAGCTTCCAGAGTTGTCTTGACAGTGTGCACTTTGGATGCCTTTGAAGTCGACTGGGGGCAATTCTTAGCTATGTGGCCGCCTTGACTGCAGAACATGCATAGCTTGTTATCAAAGCAGTGTTTGCATTCAGCAGTGGTCAGCTTGCCATCTTTGCTGAGCTTTGAAGAGAGGTCAGGCTTAAAAGGAGAGTTGGAGGTACCTGAGGGAGCAGGGGAAGTGGTGGCGGACTTGCCCTTGGAGCTGTTGCTCTTTGAGCTGCCGGAGTTGTTGTCAGACTTGGTATTGGATTTGGTGTCAGAGGATTTGTTACTGGATGGCTTCTGCTGACAGTTAATCTTGGACTTATGCTTCCAGTAACGCATGTCGATTGATTGCATGAGATGATGGAGTGTGGCGAGCATTGCGGGCTTGCTGATGTGGGAGACTTTGTCTTTGATCCTGTCCGGGAGGCCATTATAGAAATGGTGACAGAGGGCACCTTCTCCATAGCTGCAGACTTGCAAAGCTATCCTATTGAGCTCCACAATGTACTTGTTGATATACTGCATGTCCTTCATTGAGAGGTTGTTGAGCTGATGCTTGGCATCTTGACAGGGTTGTAAGGGCCAAAATTGGTGTGCAACTTGATCATGAAGTCCCTGTAATGATCCATCCAGTGAGGATGGAGTTGAGAGTCCTCTGCATTGAGGAGGTCAGGTTCAAACCATTCTAGGGCCATGCCCTTGAGGTAAGACTGTGCAAATGTAACTTTGGCATGGTCTGTCCTAAAGGCCCTAGGCCGGTCTTGAAAATTCAGCTTGCACTGAACCAGGAATGTACAGAGTTTCTGAGGCTCCATTCTGTCAAACTGGTCAGGCTTGTGAACCTTGGTCTGCTGGCTTCTGGACTCAGCAGAGCAGCGATTGGCATGTAACAGTCTGTGGATGGCATCAGCCAAATTGGTGAGTGTGTCCTGTGGGACTGGAACATTTTTGTCTTTGTCTTTGTCACTGTCATGTCTGTTGCCAGGGTCGGGGTCATCACTGGGTCCTGGGGGACCACCAGCGGGATAGTCATCATCATCATCATCATCATCTGGCAGGTTGAGTTTGTCTGGGTTAAATCTGTTGGAATTATGATCTGAAGGTTTGTCATCATGCAGAGAAGGAGGAGGATGACACCATGATGTATTGAACCTGCCAGGTAGAGGTTGTTTGGTGCAGGAGCTGTCTGTTTTGTCACCTTTGTCGATGACTTCTTCAATGTGAGTGCCTGGGGTTGGAGACCTTAGTTGGCATGGTGCCTGTGATGTGGAAGTGAAAGTCTGACAGGCAGAGAAACTATGGAACTTGTTGATGACAGCTGGTCTGTGATGTGAACTGGCAAAGAATGATAACAGATGGTATAGCGGGAAAGCAGCCAAAGTGCATTTGTTGTCAGAGGCCTGGTGCATCTGCGATTGGGATCATGTCTGCATGGTATGTGTGGCCATGGGTGATTGTCAATTGTTGGAGAGAAGGAATGGGAACTCAGACAAGCGTGAGTTCAAATATACTGTTAAGTACAGGTCCATCAGGGACTGGGCAGCAGACTCCGAAGTGCCAGAGTTGGTTGGAGGGGATAGGGACTTTGACTTCACCTTATGTGGTGTGCCCTTGTTCAGTTCTGTTGTCCCTAATTTACAAGGGGAGCAGAGTGGAGGTATGGAGTAACCAGAGGTCAGAGAAGAGTCATCAAGACTCAAGCGAGAGAACTCATTGACAGGCTCAATGATGGAGGAGAGACAGAGAATGGAACTAAGTTGATATTTGAACTGAAGAACTAAGACATATTACAGCAGGTTTATATATGGAGGTTGAAGTCCAAATGTAGTAAAGTCAGGGTCAGAGTGACGGAGGAAACTAAATACCACTGCTGTGCCAGTCAGTTGCACAGCCGGAGCTGTGCACCTTACCCTAAGCACTGCAGTGATGGAATGGAGACTAACTATGAAGAGAACAAAGGGAAACATAACATAACGTACATGAGCACAAGAAGTAAGGTGGACATGGAGTAGCAGAGAACATAGGAGCAGAATAGCAGAGGTAATGCACATGGAGGAGCGGAGGGGACTTAGCAAGAATTTGGGATATGACATGAACCTTTGGAAGGTGGCAGGGGAGTTGGTGAGACCAAAGAACATTATGGTCAGTTCGAAGAGTCCTTTATGGATAATAAAGGTGGCTTTCCATTGATGTCCATCTTTGATTTGGATGTTGTTGTAGCCCCATTGAACATTGAACATTGTGAAGACCTTGGCATCATGGAGTTTGTTGATGAGGTTGGAGACTAAGGGGAGGGGGTAGGTATCATGAACTGTATGTTCATTGAGATATTGGTAGTCCTGGCATGGACAAAGTCTGCTATTCTTCTTTTTGACGAAGAAGAATGGGGAGGCTTGGGGGGAGTTCAAGGGGCATATCTTGCCTAAAGCAAGATTCTCATTGAGGAAGGCTTCTGTAGCCTTGCACTCATCTGGGGAGAGGGGGTAAATCTTTCCAACCTTGGGCTTGAAAGATTTGTTGAGGTTGATCTTGTGATCATAGGGGCGTGTGGGTGGTTTGTGGTCTGTGGCTTTTTTTGAGAAGACAGATGTGAAGTCAGAGTATTCAGGGGGGAGGGTGATCTTGGGTCTGGCTTTTTTGGCAGCCATGGCCAACTTGGTAGAGTTTGTGAGTTTAGTGATGAGGGGATCACCCTTGGAAATGAAATGATAGCCACATCGAATGATGTGGTTGATGGTGTAGTTGTCACGAGCACTGCGGAAGTACTAGGGTTCCATCTCATAATTGAGGTATTCATAGAGGCATCCATCATAGACAAAGTCTACTTGGATGTGGTGAGGGGGGAGGGAGGAGGGCTTGAACTGTTGGAAACATGTTTCGTATTGGTTCAAGTCAATTTTGTGGAGCATGTATAGCTCCTTGGATTGGTCGGTGGACTCATTGATAAAGAGAGTTTGACCAAACCAGTTGATAGTGGAGTTGATGGCTTTCAACCAGGGGAGGCTGAGAATAAGGTTTTGTCAACCACAATCCATAATGTAGAAGAGGACTTTGTGAACAAGTCCTTCAATATGAACAAAGAGTTCAGTGGTGAAGCAAACTCCTTCTTTGTCTGTGGGCCCCTGGTTGAGGTTGGTAACTTTGAGGGGGGAGAGGAGTCAGGTGGTGGGGAGCTTGTTTTTGCAAACAAAGCCCCAGTTGATGCAAGAGATATCAGCACCACTATCAATAAGGGTGCAAGTGTCAACAGTTTTCAACATGTGTGAGGGTACAATGATTTGGACAGGGATTTGCATTGAGCCAGGCAGAGTAGATACATTTACATGTTGTATTTTAGGAGAGTCTTACATCAGTTGAGGTCTCCATTCTAAAAATCCTTTTTGAGGGAAAGGGTAAATTGGATGTGATGAACAGTGAGGTCATCGTCATCATTATCATTACAGGTCTGGAGTTTTGGGAGGTTGTCGTCAATCTGTTCAACTCATTTGACTGAAGTCTTATGAGGTTCCTTGGAGTATTTGCCACAAGCATTGGCCCAGTGGCTTTTCTGCCTGCAGTGTAGGCAATGTCCTTCTTTCAAGCATTGCTCCCACTCCTTGGGAGTTAGCTTAGGAGGTCTGGGGATCTTGACTGAATCGACATCCATGGTACCAGGATCATGGGTTTTCTGAGAAGAGAAGATGGTGAGGGGGGTCTGGTAGGATTGGTAAATGAGAGTGGAGTGGGTACAGTGCTGGTTAATGATGGTCTGGGCATGGTCATTTGGACTTGGAAGTGAATAGCTTTTGAGTATCATTTATCGACTTTAGTGGGGACCGTATCCATGGAGAGAATGTGGTGGGAGAGGGAAGGGGGAATACCAGTGGTGAAGTAGCTGATCAGGACATTCTGATCAGTGATGCCCAAGAGGACAATGTTATTTCTAAACTCAGCAATGTGCTGAGTGAGTTTGGGACCGTAAGATCTGTTTTTCTTGGAGATAAGGTGCTTGAAGTGAAGCCAGTTGATGGCTTGGTTCTTGGTGTCTTGGTGCTCAAAAGCACTCTTGAATTTGACAAGAAAGTCATTGAATTTTCTGAAGGTCTGAGCAGTGATGGCTTCCTTCTGGAAGGTAGAGGCCCAGATGGTGGCTGAGTCCTTTTTCATATAGGACAAGGTGTAGATGATTTTCTTGTTGTCATCATTGTAAACAGCCTTGTTTATGATGAGCTAGGTTTGAACTGTGGATAGCCAGGACATGGCATCGGCGTAGAAGCCATCAAAGGCATCGGAGGCTCCGAGACAGAGTTCAGTGGGTTTGGTCATCATGGTGACCTGAGCTGGGGATGGGGGTAGGGTAAACACCGGTTGGCAGTTGACTGGGGTTGGGGACAGTGGGGTGGGTACTCTGGGGATACTAAGTGCTGCAGAGAGTCAATGGGCAAGTTCTATATCCTCAGGTTGTTGAGGAATGACGAGGTCTTCATTAGTGTCAATGGGGTTCTCTGAAGAGAGTTCATTAGTGTCTGATGAGTCAAGGATTTCCCTTCTCAATGCGAGGTTGGAATAGGGTCTAGGGTTTCTGGGGCATTGGTGGGCATTGGTGGAGGCTTATATGATGATAGCTGATCAAGGGAGATCTTAGACCTTTTGTTACACTCGATGTGGTCAAGCATAGACCTGCAGTGGTTCGAGGGCTTACTGTCGCTATACAGCTGACAGGACAAGGGGGCCTGACAAGGGGGTTCCTTGACAGGGAGGCTAAGGCCAGCATAAGACTAATGTTGGGTTGAAGGGGGGGTCCACTCAAGGGTCTTCCTTGGCAGAGATTCTGGGGACTGTTGAGGATCAAGGGATCAATGGGTCCAAGAACGACGCAGGGCTAGTGATGAATCAAGGGTATGAAGGGAGTATCCACTCAACAGTAGGATGAGGACTGGGGGATTCAAGAGCAACTTTAAGATACTAGATAAATTGCAAGAGGTCTAAGATAAGGAATACACCTAAGTATCAAGGGTTTATATATGTGAGCCAAAGAGTTAAGGGTAGGCAAAGGGGGAAGGTAAGTCAGCAATGGAAAGCAATGGAATTGCAAAGAAGCTGAGTCACTATGGAGTGGATGTGATGGCATCAGATAGAAGTTGGTAATACAACTGTGAATGAGTCACACTAAATAAGTAAGTGGTAATGAGAAAGCAATGGTAAAAGAAAAGGACCCAAGCAGAGCTTGAACAGTGAGGGTCAAGGTCCTTTGATACATGTGATGAGTTATAGGTAGAAAAGAAAAAAGGAGCTCAACGAATTGTAACACCTCCAGTACTCCAGTACTCCACTTTTTGTATATTCTAGTTATGTTATGCTTTGTTTCTCTTATGTACTAGTCTTGCCTTTTAGATTTCCCCAATGCTGTGTTCACACAGCTCCAGTCATGTTATCTTTCTGGCTTCATTTCCCCAGCTCCAGTTATTTACAGTGAGCTCAAAAACACTTTCCATGCTAACCCTAATACTTGCACCCATCAAATATTCAAAATAATCTTTTTTTCCATTCTGCTCTCTGCTGTAGAGCACTTTTCTGACATTGAAGATCTTCAAATCACTTTTTCCAATGAATATGGACTAGATCACATAGCATATGTGGTGACTGACAGTGAAAGATATTAGCATCAGGCTTTCTGCATGAGGATCAAATACTGATATTCTGGTAAGCTGTCATGGTACTGATTTATTGTCACTTGCTGATGGTACCTACAGCTGCATTGCCTTCCTTGAATGCAAGTATTTACTAAGGCTTGTCAAGTATGGCTATATACATATAGTTCTTTACCTAACCAGGAACTTCAGGAAATAGAGTCCAATAGCATTCTAGGGGTAGTCTGTCTTCAGGCCTCCATTCTGATTGAAGAGTTGCGAAGTGTTCTGAAGTTTCTGAGATTTCGGAACCTTTGGAACCATGGGAAGATATCTCAGAAGCATCGGAAGCATCGGAAGTGATTCCGAAATTTTTAGAACCACTGGAATCATGTTTACTTGTAATAATATACCCATCTGTAGGTGATTACTATAACTTGATCAGAATTTTTGGGTTTAGACTTGTTTACATGTATTCAATGGGCTGATGCTGCTGTGATGCAGGTTTTACCAGTATCCTTTTGCCCATGTCCTGCCTCAACAGGTTGCTGCCTGTGTAAGGGACTCCGGTTACAGCAAGCCAGAGCCAAGCCCTCAAAGCCATGACCTCAATGACAGTGACAATAGGGGAGCTCAGAGTTGTTGCTTTTCACTTTCACTTTCACTTTTCATTTTTCACTTTTGATCACATGTTGGTCACGTGTCACTGCTGGGCAAGCAAGGGGACTTAGCAATAGAATAAATTCATAATTATGTAAGCTAGTGTGCGATTAACAAAGTATGCTGCATGTGCGGCGTGCCCTTCTACACCACTCATTATTGTCAATTACCAGCTCTTGTCACTCATTATAACTACCTTCTACTCATCACCACTCTATGCCTTCAAAAAAGACCAAAGTAGCCATACCACCAGTCCCATGGGAGGCTGATAATCATGCTCTGGTCTGGAAGCTTATTGCCGAAATCATGCAGCCACAGAACCTGAAAGTTAGTTCTGTGTGGTAAACAATCCAAAAATGAGGTAAGTTATTTATTTAACAGTAAGAAACCACTTACCAGTTTCAGAACACCTCTGAAGAGATCAAAGCCAGTGTTTTTAGGCAAATTGGCTCAATTTTGCTATCTGATTGGTATAGCATGAATGCCAGTGCCATTGGGGATAGAGTTAAGGGCAAATATGAAAGGTAAGTAAGATAATTATTATAATTCATGATATTAAATTTTTTTCAGCCTTTCCAAAGTCTATAAGCAATATGCTAAAAGACTTACTGTCACTGGTGAAGGTATTGGCCCAGATTCTGAAGATGCTGATGAGACTTGTAACTATTTCATTGAGGCTACTGGGCCCAATGGTAGTACACCTGAAGAGGTCACGAATATTTGGGATATGTGTTTTCAATAAATGTTCAGATAATACTAACATAGTTTAATTTTAGATGATATAGTCTCTCAGTTCCCTTTTTTTCCTGATATCCATCGTATCTGGGCCACAAAACCCAACAAAAATCTGATTGCAGTTACTACAGGAGTTGGACCTTCTGGAAAAAGGACTGTGATCATGCAGCCATTGTTTACATTTGCAGAGGAAGATAATTCCTCTGAGTTGGTTGGTGATGATCCCATTGATTTCACTGAGTCACAACATCAGGAAATCCATACTCTTTAAGATGCTCTTAATGTGGCTTGACTTAGAGCTCAGCAAGCAGGTGCAGGAATGAAAGAGACTGTTACGCTTGCGCAACATCTAGTCCCAGTGTATTCTCAAAGGTGACACAACGTCCTATAGAAATTCAAGGGGTTCTCTGCTGAGACTAAACACTGTGTATAATTGCACAGATCTAGCTGAGGAGTATACAGGACAACTACTAGGTATTTATACAGCCCAGAACCATCTTGAAATGGAAAGGTGATGGAACAGGGCACATGGTACACTACGACGGCCTTGTGGATCAATGGTAAGAATGGGAAAACACTGCCATTGGAAGGAGGATGGAAGGAGGAGCGGAGATCCATGACAAGAGCAATTCTGGAGCCACATGGTAAAAGCTACAAAAACAGAACAAGAGAGGAACAAGGTGAGTCTAGGATGGGAATCTCCATATGACCATATGGAGCATAATCCTCAGGGAATAGAGTCCAATAGCATTCTAGAGGTAGTCCATCCTCAGGCTTCCATTCAGATGGGAGAGTGTAGAAGAGTTCTGATGGTTCCAGAATTCCAGAACCTTCGGAACCACAGGAAGGTTCCTCAGAAGCGTCGGAACCGTGGGAACACGTTCCGGAACCTTCGGAAGTTCTGGAACTGTGCCTACTTGTAGCATTACCCTCTTCTACCCATTGAAGATCCTCTTCAACTCCTAAAGTCACCTCTAGCAGAGTCTCCATTGTTGAAGATGACATTGTCATCATTGAAGTCTTCTGGGTCAAAGCATTCAGCAGAGGAATGCCCCATTCCATTGCAGGAAAAGCATCGGTTGAAGGGACATTCTCTCTGTCTATGTTCAGGGGCTTTGTGCTGACAGAAGGGGCATGTGTAAATAGGGCAGTCGGGTTGCAGGTGTTTGATACTTCCACATTGGAAGCATGTGAGTTTGTTGGACCTCCTATTCCTGCGAGTTGGTCCTGGGGCAGGTCTTGGGGGGAAGATGGGTGCTTCATCATAGAGAGGGTGTGAGACGAGGTAGTGGTAGAGGGCTGGGCATTCAAGAACCGATACCAGAAGGGTGTTTTGAAAAATAGAGGGAAGTCTATGTCCTCGGACAGGAGGTATTTCAGGAACAAAGATTCTGGATGTGAGAGGGGGTATACAGGGGGTGTGAAGTCTTGGGAATTCATGGGGGGATTCAAGGGAGTATTCATGGGGTGTGGTCATTGTTCTGGGGACTTTCAGAGTTTCCTTGATCGTTTATAAACTTCCAAAAGTTCCAATCCATTTCCAAGGTTAGATTCCGGCTCCCATGTGTCATCACTGGAACCATATCCTTTCCATTGGATGCAGAATTGGCGGGCTCCCTTCCTTCTCCTATGGGCAATGATCTTGTCTATTTCCCACTCCTCTTCCCCATCTATTAGTTCTGAGGTAGGTCGGGAAAAGTTGGTTCCATGCTCCCATGTTTCCACATAAGGGTTTAGTAGGCTGGCATGGAACACGTTGTGGATTTTCCATGTTGGGAGAAGGCAGAGCTGGTAGGCTACAGGGGAGATTACTTTTTCAATTTTGAATGGTTCTTCATGCTTGAGGGCTAGTTTTCTGGCTGGGTAGTTTGTTTTTAGATTGGTCGCTTCTAACCATACTTTATCTCCAATTTTCCATGGGGTAAATGTGGATCTTTTTCATCTTTCCATAAACATTCTTGCTCATTCATGTGCTGCCAGTGCCTCTTTTCGAGAGTCTTCCAGTTTGGCTAACCTATTTTCCAATTCCGGAACAAATGTTTTTCCAATTGGTGGATAGGCTCAGGGTTGGTATCCCATGATCAGTTTGAATGGGGATTTCCGAGTAGAGGAATGGGTTGCCATGTTGTGATGAAATTTGGCCAATGGAAGGAGCGGAACCCACTGATCCGCTGATCCATTGCAGAAGATCCAGAGGTAGGTCTCAAGTTCCTGATTTATTTGTTTAGTTTCTCCATCAGTCTGGGGGTGGTAGGCAGATGATAGGGCAACATCATACTGGAGTAGTCATGCTAGTTCCCTGGCAAAGACTGATGCAAATTGGGGACCCCTGTCTGAGATGATTCTGTCATGGAGACCAAATCTTTTAAACACATGGTCAAAAAAGAGTTGGGCAATTCCTTGTGCATTGATGGTTTTGGAGCAAGGGCAGAAAATTACCCCCTTCAAAAGGCCATGGTTGACCACGACCACAACAGAGTCAAATCCAGAGACAGGAGGTAGTCCAGAGATAAGGTCAACAGAGATCTGTTGAAAGGGTTGAGATGCTGATGAGTTTAAGGGCATCAGAGGGGGGAATGTAGGATGGGTGTTTACTTTATTGGCTTGACAAGTAGCACAACCCACAATGAATCGTTGCAGAAATGTGGACATTCCTGGCCACCAGAAGTCTTTTTCCAGAGCAGCTAATGTTCAGAAGTGACCCATGTGTCCACTTGTTGAGGAGTAGTGCAGGTTATGGACCAGTTTTTGGCGGGTGGGTTCCGGGATAAAGAGGCATCCTTGGAAACGGAGTTCTTGATCTACAAAGATCCAGTCAGACAACTTTGTTCTAGGGAGTGGGGGGGTGTCATTATACATTTTCTCGAGTGCAATGAGGATGAAAGAATCAGAAAAGGTAGACTTTGTGATTTTGTCAGTTAAAGCAAGGTCAATCTGTTTACAGAATAGATCATCTGGAAGGATGATGACCTCAGCATTGTCTGATTCAGTGGATATGTCATCTTTTCTTGAGAGGGCATCAGCAGGGCCCATGTGTGTTCTGGGTACATGTGTGAATGCAAGGTCGAAGTCTTGCAGGAACATTTGCCATCGAGCATGGCATTGTGATAGTTGATGAGGGGCTCTGAAGTAGATAAGGTTTTTGTGATCGGTGAGTATTTGGACCACATGTCAAGCTCCAAGTAGGTGGTGTCTCCAATCTTCAAGGGCATGGATAACCACCAGTAGTTCTCTGTCATATATGTCATAGTTTCATTCTGCACTTGATAGAGTGGTCGATCAGTATGCACATGGATGGAGATTGCCATTGAAAGCATCTGTCATTACAAAATATGGGTGTTCTGGATCCAGCTGTTTTAAGACTGGTGAGGTGGAGAACACTAGTTTCATGTCTTCAAAGGCATGTTGTTCTTTCTCTGTCCAAGTCCAGGATTTGTCTTTTTGAGTAAGTTCATTAAGTGAGGTGACTCTTTGAGCAAAATTTGGGATGAATCTTTGATAGAAGTTGCAGAATCCTAGGAAGGATCTTACTGCTTTGACTGAGTTGGAGGGTTTCCATTCTTCTATGGCTCAGAGTTTGGTCATATCCATTGCGAGTTCTCCTGGTTGAATTGTTAGACCAAGGTAGTCCATGGTCTAAGAGTCGAAAGTGCATTTCTGGAGTTTGCACCTAAGTCTGAGGCTTCTAAGTTGTTCTAGGACCTTGACAGTCCTTTCCTTATGCTCAGATGGATCAGTAGAATGGATGGCTAGGTTGTCCATATAGATAATTAGCCATCCTTTTGCAAGGTAATCCCCAAAGGCATCATTCATGAATGCTTGAAAAGTGGCCGGAGAGTTGCATAATCCAAAGAACATTACAGTTGGTTCAAACAGTCCAAAGGGGGTGATAAAGGCTGCTTTCCATTGATCTTCTGGTACTATTTGTATATTGTGATATCTCCATTGGATGTCCATCTTGGTGAAGATAGTTGAGTTCCCTAATTGTTCAACGATGGACTGGATATTTGGCAGGGGGTAAGCATTCTTTATAGTATGTTCATTGAGGTATCTATACTCTTGGCATGGTCGGAGCTTCCCATCCTTTTTATCAACAAAGAAAAAGGGGGCTGCTTGGGGAGATTGTGATGGTTTGATTCGTCCGTTTGCCAGATTTTCTTCTATGAACCTTTTACAGGCTTCTTGTTCAGGGAGAGACAAGAGATAGGCTTTGGCTCTTTTTGGAATGAACATTTCCTTCAGTTTGATGGTATAATCATATGCTCGTGAAGGGGGCAGAACATTTGGGGGGTTTTCTTCAAATATGTCTTTGAAGTTCCTATAGTTTTTTGGTAGTTCCTTTTTTTCCTGCTTTTTCTCCATCTCCAGTTCCATGGATAGTGTTGTTTTCATGATGTACTCTTCAGTGGTTTCATATCTTTCATAGTATGCTGTGTGGGTCTTGAAGTCAGGATTCTTCTGAAGATATCTTATAAGGTATCTTCTTTCATCTTCTTCATCTTCCTTCAGAGTTTGTTTTGGGTCCTGGTTTGGTAGTTGGAGAGTTACTCTTCCTGTTGCCCAGTCTATGTCCAGATTTGTTCCCTAAGCCAGTTCATCCCCAGGATGACATTCTCTTTGCTGGCCAGGAGAAGATGGAATGTTCGGCTTTTCATTACACTTCTGATGTGGAAGGTAACCATAGTTCGGAATCTGATAAGTCCTGCTTGATTGGTGGTTCCATCTGCATTAATGGCCCTGATGGGTCGTGCTATTTGTTCCATAGGTAGATTGTTTCTTTTGGCAAAGTCTAAGTTTATGAATGAGCCAGTTGCTCCGTAGTCAATCAAGGCAGTGGTTTTGGCAATGGTTCTTCTGGATAGTTCAAGTGAGATGGGAATAAGTATTGATTTTGGGTCACTTGATACTAATACAGAAGAAAAGTTAGGGGAGCAGTGAGCCGACTTCTGTTCCCTCTTTAAAATTTCAAAAAGCCTTTGTCCTTGAGTTCAATCTTTGCAATCATTTCTTCATCCTCTTTGGGATCTTCAAAATATTCCTTAAGTACCCAGAGTACTTCTTTCTCGTTCACCTGCTTTTCTCCGAGTTGCTTTATATATTCATTGACAGGTCCCTTCTTAATTTCGATGGTTTGGACCCTGGCTGGGTTCCTAGGAGGGTGTGGTGGTGGATTTCCTTTTTTTGGATGATTCCTAGTGGAGCATCCTACTTTGTGGCATATGAAGCACCTGTTTTCTCTGATGTGACAAGCTCTTTCAGTAGGGGAGAGCATCCATCGTCCTAGGGCAGTGGTTTGAAGGGCATCTATATCCATAGTGTTTGGATCTCGATTGTTGATTCATCCATAGTCTGTCCTTCCTTTTTGGATATCCTTTATCTGGTCCTGTTGTTGGGCGAAAGCCACAGCTTTTTCCGACCATTCCTTCCATGATCCTGGTTCCTTCTCCATTCCAAGGATTCTTTTTGGTAAGATCTGGGTCTAGTTCTTTCATATAACATTCAATTAGCACATTTTGATCTGTGATTCCAGCTTTAGATACAAGGAGCCGGAAGTCTGTGTTGAACTTATTGAGAGGATCTAACCCTTTTCCTTTTATCATGATTTGGTGTAGTTTCCGTCAAAAGTCAGCAGCAGTGTGCTTATCTGAGAAGATTTCCAAAAATTCATTTTTGAAATTGTTCCATGTAGCTTTGTCCAGGGCAATGGTTCCAGAGTCAAATTTTTCATATGCAGCTTCGGCGAACTGCTTTCCTCGCCCTTTTCACATCCTGTTGAGGGTGGTATAGATCTTCTTTAAATCATTGTACTTATCCTTGTTCATAAGGAAGTATGCATCCATGGCTCTGATCCAGAATTTGGCATCAGATGCTTCTCCTGAGAACTCTTCTGGGAGTCCAGCTTTGAGTTCAGCCATTTCTGAGTGGTCCAGATTGGGGAGGGGGTTGATCTAAGGGGTAGGGGTGTTGTGGGCTGAGGAGAACAGAGTTCTTCGAGACAGATGAGATCTTGATGGAGGCGGAGGGGTTCCACTTTGAGCGAAGTGGGGTTGGTTTCTTCTGAGGGTCTTGGAAATGGACTCAAGTCTTGATCATTCTCTTCTGTCTGTTTTGTCCTCAAAGTCCTCTTGAGGAGGGTCTTCCCTGTATCCATAAGAAATAGTGGACAACTGGTGGGATGCCTTGCTGTGTGGTAGCAGAGGTATGAGGAGAGCTAGATCTTTTGTTACGCTTGTGCAACATCTAGTCCCAGTATGTCCTCAAAGGTGACACAACGTCCTATAGAAATTCAAGGGGTTCTCTGCTAAGACTTGAAACTCAGGCAGGATGAGACTAAATACTGCGTATAATTGTGCAGATCTAGCTAAGAAGTATACAGGACAACTACTAGGTATTTATACAGCCTGGAACCATCTCGGAATGGAAAGGTGATGGAACAGGGCACATGGTACACTACGACGGCCTTGTGGATCAATGGTAAGAATGGGAAAACACTGCCATTGGAAGGAGGATGGAAGGAGAAGTGGAGATCCATGACAAGAGCAATTCTGGAGCCACATGGTAAAAGCTACAAAAACGGAACAAGAGAGGAACAAGGTGAGTCAAGAATGGGGATCTCCATATGACCATATGAAGCATAATTCTCGGGGAATAGAGTCCAATAGCATTCTAGAGGTAGTCCGTCCTCAGGCTTCCATTCAGATGGGAGAGTGTAGAAGAGTTCTGATGGTTCTGGAATTCTGGAACCTTCGGAACCGCAGGAAGCTACCTCGGAAGCGTTGGAACCGCGGGAACACATTCTGGAACTGCACCTACTTGTAACAGAGACTGAACAGTCTAATCAACAAAAGGAGAATTTACCTTTTGCTCAGTTTTATTCTACTCCTCCATGAGCTGCTCCACAATCCTCCTCCATGTCTCAAGATAGTCTTTTGAAGGCCAAGGAGCACATTCAAAAAGTGACAAAAAAGCGCACAATTGAAGATGTTTTATTGGATATTCACAAGTAAGTTCTATTTTTAACTAATTTTTGATATCTTTTAACAATTTTATTAGAGCAAATACTGATGCTCTCAATGCTCACTCTCATGAGGAAATGATCTTAAAGAAATGTCAGCTT